>JALIGW010000001.1:260734480-260924480 GCA_023053685.1 Diadophis punctatus similis | reverse complement strand
TTTTAAACAATGAGCATGGGTTTATAGTGAATGTTTCAATTCAATCCAGATCTTAATTCAAAGGAATCCATGTTGATTCACATGTGGATGTAATGACCGAGAAAAGAGAAAAACATATGTATGGTAGATGTGCAATCCTGGTGACTGTGGGTACTTGTGTATACCATTCACCTTCCTCTGATGGTTCGCCCTGCCCCTTAATGGTATCTTAAATGGTGAGGTGCTGCTCAGGTGCTTGCTAAGGAGGACCTTACCTGTGGTGATCAGTAGACCAAGATAGGATAGGATAGGATAGGATAGACGATAGACGATAGACCAGTGGTTCCCAGCCTTTTTGTGATTGAGTATTATTTATTTATTTATTTTATTTATTAAAATTTCTATGCCGCCCAACTCCCAGGGGACTCCCAGAGTACCACTTGGAGGTCCCATACAGTCGCCACGTACCACCTGGTTCCAGAGAAACTAAATTCGATCAGATATCACTTTATTTCCATAATTGTACCGTTCCTTTTTTGGCCCCGCGCATCCAGCAACTGGATTCTCGGGCCGCTGGGACCAGGTGGGTGGCGTGTGGCAACAGTTGCAAATCGTTGCCAGATTATCTTGTGTTAGGCAGTAAACATTTTTGTGAAGTAAAAAATAACTAACTAAAAATTGTTCATGACCCCGAAAGTGTTCGCGTACCACTGGAAGGCCCACGCGTACCACTAGTGGTACATGTACCACAGGTTGGGAACCACTGCGATAGACGATAGAAGATGGAATAGAATAGAGGATGGGATGGGATGGGATGGGATGGGATGGGATAGGATAGGATAGGATAGGATAGGATAGGATAGGATAGGATAGGATAGGATAGAATAGAATAGAATAGAATAGAATAGAATAGAATAGAATAGAATAGAATAGAATAGAATAGAATAGAATAGAACAGAACAACAGAACAGAACAGAATTATTTATTGGCCAAGTGTGATTGGACACACAAGGAATTTGTCTTCGGTGCATAAGCTCTCAGTGTACATAAAAGCTAATCCAGCCAGCCTCCCACCCCCACAATGCCCGTTCTGCTTTGCAACAAGGGTACATGGCTCAACTGGCATCTTAGGGGGTTGCGCTCGAAGAGGCTGCTTCGTCTTATCGGAGAGAACTGGTGCAAGCTGGTTGCAGATGCGCGGTGGCTTTGTCTGCCCCCCGCCCCCCTCTCTCTCCACCCTCCACTCCCAGGCTGCCTCTTTGTCTTAGGTTGGCACCAAGGGCCAGAAGACGGTTTGGGTCAGTAGAATGTTGCTCAAGGTGACCAAGGGTCTGTTTTGTTAAAAATAAAATAAAACAAGCACATTAAAAAAACAACAGCCCAGCTGCCTTAAAATAGCCACAATAACCTTGCACCTGTTTGTATCACTCAAGGGTTTTAAAAAAAGGAAAGAAACAAGGGAAAAGCAAATTTTGTAATTTGTATTTTTTTTTTGCGTTGAAACTCCCCAGAATCACTGAGAGTGAGTGGGCAGCCGTATAAATTCAAATAAATAAATACTGGGAGATATATAGAAACCTTTAAATTCAGATAGATAGATAGATAGATAGATAGATAGATAGATAGATAGATAGATAGATAGATAGATAGATAGATAGATAGATAGATAGATAGATAGACAGACAGACAGACAGACAGACAGACAGACAGACAGACAGACAGACAGACAGACCAAAATAAATAAATAAATAAATAAATAAATAAATAAATAAATAAATAAATAAATAAATAAATAAATAAATAAATAAATAAATAAATAAATAAATAAATAAATAAATAATTTTTAATCAGGAACCCACCCACCCCTGTCAATGGTGTCCCTCTTTACCAATGTTAAAATCTGGTCACCTTAGCTTATGCACGCTCCTTACCGACCTCTTAGGAATGGGGTGAGGTCGATGGTAGATAGTCTGAGGTTGAAGTTTTTGGGGTTACGGGAAGAAACTACTGAGTCAGGTAAAGTGTTCCAGGCATTAACCACTCTGTTGTTGAAGTCGAATTTTTTGCAATCAAGTTTGGAGCGGTTTACATTAAGTTTGTATCTATTGTTCCTGTGAGGAAAAGGAATTTTCACAGGATGTCTTACAGGTTATACAAAAGAGACTATCACCCAGCCCCAAAAGGAACAAAAAGACCCAAACAACTCCACCAAAAACCAGCACCCCGATCAGCATACATGAACTCCAAGGTTAACATCAGATCAACAATGAAGTAAACAATACCCCAATCAAGAAACTGCCAAAGAAGCCAAAAACAAACAGTCCATCAAAGAATCTCTAAGACCACCCCCATCAATACTGACAGGCAAGCCACCAGAATATAAACTGACAGCAAACAGCACTCCTTACTAGCACTGATAATGAAATGTCTGCAAGAAAACAAGCAACCAAGGAACACCAAGGACCCCTCATGTCAACCCTGAGCTACAAATATTCTCCTATATTAAAACACAAACTACATGCAGTGATAGTATACTATAAAGATGCTACCAGAAATAGAGCAGATTCACAATCCTGATTTGTACATTGAACCTATTGAAATATTGGTCCAATAGCCTTCAATGTGAGGTTACTAGGAATAAATAGCGATATGAGTAGGCCGCTCATGTGACAGTACATCTTTTTTCGCTGTGGATGGATTGCCACTTGCACAAGGATTTAAGCACTTGCAAAATGTCCTTGGACTGTCGGAGACCAATATCTAGCAACTTTTCAGAGATTCCAGTGAGAAACTGTCCCCAATTTACCTAAAAATGCCAGGGATTGGAACTGGGATGTTTTATATGCAAGGGTGTGCTGTTCTGTCACTGATTTATGAACCTTCCTTACTTCCCATGTACATACTGATTTATAGGAATACTTCTTTGCTCAGTGAGTGAGAACTCTGAATATAGTGCTTGCTTCTGGCTCTTTTTTTAAATGGGTGTATCTGTTTGAGAGAGTTATGTATAAACTGATTCTTGGTGATTCTTGGTGAACCAAGAATGGTTCAGATTATAAGATCAGTTGTTGACATGCATGCTGATCTCATGGTTACCACTATGCAGGTGATGTTGATATTAATGAAGGTACCGTACATGAAATCAGTTTGACTTCTGCTAAGCCAAGCTACAGTCCCAGAATGCTAATTTTTACTAAAAGCATCTTTCTGACCTCCTAAACACTCTCCGTTTCGTGACTGTTGCCCTATACAATTTCGTGTTAGCCGTGACAATTTTTTATAATTGCATAGCTCAAGAGCCCTTCTAATTTGCATCCTCTCCATGAACAAACCATCCCCTCCCTTTAATAGGAGGCCAAACCGCCTTTCAGAGAGGCCATTGGGAAGGACTATTGGGAAAAACAACAGGGGCACATTTTGCTAAACAAATGGGTCTCCCTAAGTAACCAATTTCCATGCTAGGAATGAAAGCTTATTAAAAGCTTATGCTTGAGTTTTGTTGTTTCCTTCCCCGTGGACTGTAGATTCTGATTTTTTATTTTTGACCAAGATAGCTTTGCAGCCTTTTAGTTAGGATGAGAGGAATGAAGTCCTTCAAATAATAGGTTTTGAAAAAACAAATTATTTAGAGTCTAAGTCGTAACACTTGAAAGCTGGAGATAAGTGTGAAAGAATTTCCTCAGTCCACTTTAAGAAACCAATACACATTTCTGAGTTTGAAAAGGGATATAAATGAGAAATAAACAGCCATTCAAAAGGTATTAGGAGAAGAATATAAGAGGCTAGAGATGGAACTACAATAAGAACCACACAAAAAAAAAAAGAATCTAAAAAACCAAATGGAATTAATAAAACATAAGTTGAACTTAATAGATAAAGAAAAATTAGCACAAAAAATTAAAAGTGCTAAACATTTTTTTTTGAAAATGTAAATAAACCAGGAAGATGGCTGGCATATAAACTGAAGAAGAAGGGAAAAAACCCTGATACACCAATTAATGGACGAGGAAGGAGAAATAAACAGCTATTCTATGTACAAAAACACATGGTAAAATCCTATTTTTTTTAATTTGGTGAGATGTCTCTGACTGACTGAAATGAACTTAGAAAATTGTGTGGAAGAAGGGCTCAGAGCTCAAAGGTACAGCTCATGATTTCCATAAATTAGGCCCCAGTTCCAAAACCTGGAATCTTTTCTGTACTTACTGTATCTCCCCAAGCATCTTGACATTAGTTGAATATTTAAAATTTAGGGATGTTTACAAGACTTTTTTTTTAAAGATGGGGCTTCCCTGGAATCAGCTTCCCTGCCAGAGGTTTCCTCCTTCCATTTTCATTTGATCCTCCCACCTCCCGAAATCTGAGTTTTGTTCTACCTCTTCTGGTAATGTCATCATGTAAATGTCATCATGTAAATGTGCTGTAGCTTTTTGGAAGTTTGGAGGTCCTAACCTTACCCCAAAATTATCTTTCTTGTAAAAGTGCTTTGAGTAAAACTTGTCTCCTGATAATTTACATAGACATATCAATGCAGTTTTTGGGAGTAATACGTGTGAGTCAGTATGACCTTTTTCTATTTTTTTTTCAATTTTCCAATTTAGCCTGTAACGCTGGACTTCTACTGAAATATTAATTAGAGCCAGTCATATGTATCTTTCTAGCTCAACCAACATTTCATAAGTGCTCAGTTTGAACCAAGTTTAATACATATAGAATACAGAATAACAGAAGGGACCTTGGAGGTCTTCTAATCCAACACCCTACTCAAGTAGGAGACCTTATGCCATGCTGAACACGTTTATGCATGTTTGTGCAGAAAGGGGTTTCGCTAACCACCAAGTTCATTAGATAAGCTTCAACCAAGTTTCATATGGGCCTGAAAGTCTTCTTTTTCATTTATCGTAATATAAGAAAAAAAAATGATGATAAAAGATGATAGATAGATCGATAGATCGATAGATCGATAGAGATAGATAGATAGATAGATAGATTAGATAGATAGATAGATAGATAGATAGATAGATAGATAGATAGATAGATAGATAGATAGATAGATAGATAGATGATAAAGATAAATATTTGAGGGGACTGCCACAAAGATGAGGGGGTCAATCTATTTTCCAAAGTACCAGCAGGCAAGACAAGAAACAATGGATGGAAACTAATCAAGGAGAGAAGCAACCTAGAACTAAGGAGAAATTTCCTAACAATGAAAACAATAAACCAGTGGAATGGCTTACCTTCAGAAGTTGGGGATGCCCCATCACTGGAGGTTTTTAAGAAGAAACTGGACAACTATTTGTCTGAAATGGTATAGGTCTCCTGCTTGAGCAGGGGATTGGACTAGAAGACCTCCAAGGTCCCTTCCAACTCTGTTATTCTATGTTGTAATATGTGTATAACAGTGAAAAAAAATCTACCTATAGAAATTTCTCATTTCTGGAGGATTTTTTTATATATAAAAGGCCACCTCTCCAGGATGGCTTAATTGATTTTCCTTTATGTCACAGAGAGTTGAATTAGGTGATGCTTGTGGTCTTTTCCAACTCCACAATTCTATGGTTATTGTGTTACAGACTTCATCTTTGCCTCTTAAAGGTTTGCAAAAGATAAAAGAATAATTGATATTCCTAATACCATTGTGTTAATAATTAGCAAAGAAAGAAAAAAATATTAAAATGGAACGAGAAAAGGTTTCCAACTAAATTAAAATAATAACAAAACTTTTTTTATATAAAACCAACTACTGATATTAGAATGATTTCTTACTCTTATCAGGTTAAAAAAAGCATTAGAGTCATTGGGCTGAACAATTTTTAATTCACAGTAAAATATTGGAACTGATAAAAGGGAATGAAGGATGTCAATCCTTCAATTAAAATAAATTAATTTGGATTACATCAGTATTTTTGCATTCTAAAAAAAAGTCCTGCTAATTTTGTTTTCTTTTTGTAAATTCGACTATTGTTGGAGCCTGATTCATTGTTTAGAGTTGCAACCAGTACCTTCTACAAGCCTATACTAGCATTGACAAATTCATCCCCAATTAACCGAGGTAATACTAAAACAGGTATACAAATTAGATGGCATAAATAATACTATTTTTTTTTAAGAAACTTTGTTTGGAAGGAAATGTATAACTCAGATTTAAATAAGGTTGAGCAATCACATATAATATGAGAAAGATTTAGTAATAGTGCTTTTGTTCTGTCATTCATTTCTTTCAATATTGCATTTGCAAATATAGGTAGAACAATTGCACATTCCATGATTATAATTTTATTGGCAGATGGGGATATAACTGTTATTTCTAATGCACCACTAAGGTTTAAAATGGAACATAGATTGTGTTGAATAGAGAAATCAGTCTTACATGCAACTTAATCTCTGAAATGGACTGAGATACGATGTGGTAGAAGATGGAAGAAATACAATTTATATTAGGCATGAATATAAAATGCATTTTTACTTTACCAGCTATAGTGATATTTAACATATTTCTCCAATGCCTTGCCATCATTCTAAAAAAATGTACCGCAATTGAAAAAGAGAAATGAACAAGAGAATAACCACAGTTTGGTTGAGGAGCTCAGGGATTCCTCACTTCCTCTGTTCGCCTTCAAAGTATATTTGTTTTTGAACTTATGCTTTGCTCAAACTCTTTTCTCTGGAGCAAAACTCATTTGTTCAACTGATACAAGCCAGCATTATTATGAATTACTAAACATGAAATCGAAACAAGGGGAAGAGATTAAAAACACCGCCTTCAATCAGAATTAAGGCCCATTCTGCCAAGACTAGAAAAGCTGAGGATGAGATGATACAGGGACAATATTCTTTTTCTGATCCTTTTTCTTTCTTCCTCATTAACCTATGGTTTAATTCATGACCTGCCAGACATAATTCCAAAAAACTATTGATAACAACTGATGCATCTTTGTTTCAGATGGCTAAGGACATAGGATTCTAAATGCATCAAAGAAGAAGAGAGGAAATGATGGTGATTGAACTGCTGAAAGAAGTTTGGGGGTAATTATTCCAGTGAGATTAAAAATAATGGCACTGTCAGTTTCTGCAAACATCCGCAGCTTAAAAGATATAAACAGTTTGCCAGGGCTTTTCAGTATTATTGATTGACTTGCTTGATTTATAATAGGCCACCACACCCTGAAGCCTCGGTATGGATAACAGCAAAAACATAAAACCAACAAGTTAAAAATGATAAAGATTTACAAATATCTACTCGAGTTCTGGTTCTGCCAGCGGGCCTGGGGAACACAGAGTGGGATAGAGCCTAACTAAATGGCTCGTGTGATATGTTGTCACCGGGCAGTGGTGAGATTAAATTTTTTTACTACCGGTTCTGTGGGCGTGACTTGGTGGGCGTGGCAGGGGAAGGATACGGTAAAATCTCCATTCCCACTCCACTCCAGGGGAAGGATACTGTAAAATTTCCATTCTCACCCCACTCCAGGGGAAGGATACTATAAAATCTCTATTCCCTCCCCACTCTAGGGGCAGGTTATTGCAAAATCCCCATTTCCTCCCGATCATCTGGGACTCGGGAGGCAGAGAATAGATGGGGGCGGGGCCAGTCAGAGGTGGTATTTACCGGTTTTTCCGAACTACTCAATATTTCTGCTACCTGTTCTCCAGAACTGGTTAGAACCTTCTGAATTCCACTTCTGTTGCCGGGGCGGGTTGGGTGGGTGGTTATTTTATTATGTTATTTTATTTATTATTCATTCTCTTTTTATTAGTTTTATTGTTTTTTATATTTATATATAGATATAGATATATTATATTCTTGTAAGCCGCCTTGAGTCGCCATGTGCGAATAGGCGGCAATATACATTTCCACATAAATAAATAAATAAACAGAATGGTATATGAAATGCCCAATTTCAATAGAAACTAATCACTGTCCAGCTACCAAAAAATGTCCACGCTACGATTTCAGCAATTCTCCAGTGAAGGACAATCCATAGGTGATGGGCACCCCGTTCTTAATGCCTCTCTTACCAGTCCTAGTTTGGCATTTACAAAGTAACAACATTAACCGGTGACCTCTAGTATCCCTGGGGCAAAGGATGTAGGACTGGAAGCTGAAATTGGAGACAAAGGGGCCTCCCGCTTGGACTACTGCAACGCACTCTACATGGGGCTAACCTTGAAGAGTATCCGGAGACTTCAGTTGGTGCAAAATGCGGCTGCGCGTGCTGTGGTGGGTGTGCCAAGGTACACCCATGTGACACCTATACTCCGCCAGCTGCATTGGCTGCCCATCGGTCTCCAGGTCCAATTCAAGGTGTTGATCATCATCTTTAAAGCCCTACATGGCTTAGGACCAGGCTATCTCCGGGACCGCATTCTGCCTCATACTTCCCTTTGACCGGTTAGGGCCCACAGAGTTGGCCTCCTCCAGGTCCCGTCAGCCAAGCAATGCCGGCTGGCGGGCCCTAGGGGGAGGGCCTTCTCTGTGGCGGGCCCCGCGCTCTGGAACCAACTTCCCCCAGAGACCCGAACTATCCGCACCCTGCTGGCCTTCCGAAAAGCTGTTAAGACATGGCTTTTTCTGCAGGCAGGGGGCAGAACCTAATCCATCTGAGCTCTACTCCGGGTATGTCTGGTTGTTGGAAGTTTTTAATATTGAATTTTTAATTTTTATATTTGATTTTAGTAATATTTGTTGTTGGTTGCTCTTGTATTTTTTTTGCTGTACGCCACCCTGAGTCCCTTGGGAGTTGGGTGGCATATAAGAAAACCAAAATAAATAAATAAATAAATAAATACACTGAACTTAAACTGTTTGCTTTATATTGAATCTAAGCAGCTGTTGGGACATCATGATTATAATTTACAATTAACACTGTCCCCAAAATCACTTTCTGCAGCTGAAGCTAGTCCCTTGATTCATATTTTTTTCCTGTATAATGCTCTGAGCAGCTGCCTAAGATCAGATCCAAATCAATTATGATATGAGAGGAAGTTCTAAAGGACAGCATCTATATCCATGAAAAGACAACTAAGTAGTTATGGCAGCAGAAGGAAATGGAACTTTGAGCCTACGATTCACCAAAAGGGATGGAGAGAAAATGGGATCAATTGAGTGATGCCTACAAATGGGGGCAGATCTCCCAGGCTTCCTTGATCAAATTTCCAAATAGCCACCCCCCTAACCAAATGTTGGATAAAATTTAAATCAGTGTATAAAATACTTGCAATGAAGTTAGACATTGCAAGTACAGAAGAGATGGAATGGTAATATATTTCCCCTTTACAGTTTTTGCTTTTGAGGTTGGGGTAGAAGCAGATTTTATGGAATGACTTTTAAAAGCATCCTTAGAAACCAAACTTTACAATCCTGTATGAATAGAAAAGAAAGGGGAGAAAAGTGGTGTCATTATCAGTCTGCAGATAGTTGAAGCATTATACCTTTGAACTAAAAAATGTGTAAAGATTAGGTTTCAGTTTATCTTTCGTGACTAAAAATACCAACATGAGTAACTACATCTGTTCTCTCTCTTGCCAAAAATGAACCACTTTTCAGCATTCTGCTTTACTTAACATTCTGAGTACCTCACAATTCAAATTTGTTCTATACAAAACTTCACCAATTTTTAAAAGAAAAGTTATTTATTATGCTTCTCTGATTCTATGGAGCCTAGTATGACAAAAGATTGGTTTTGGTCTTTATTTATAGATGGTTTTGGATTGCCTCTTTCTTCAATCATGCGAAGTTTTGACAAGCACAATGATACTAACAGCATTAGAGAGCTGCTGCCACCCAGAGACAATGGTTAACATTGCTGTCAAATCTCGGGTTCTTATAGTAAATTGCAGGTGACTCAATGACCAAACAACAAAAGTAGGTTTATTAATGAACAGTAGCTCTATGTCAAGCAACCAAATTGAGTAAATTGTTGCAAAACCCCTCTGGTGAGGATAGAAGCAAAAATGGGACTGAATGACTTCAACAGAAGAAGGTGGGTAAGTGCTAAATTGGGAATTATGTTATATGCTTAGGGTTAAAGATAGGGTGTTCATACTCTAGTGGACACGCAGATCAACATACAGTGTGATATAATTAAGAGCCATGGTGGCACAGTGGTTAGAATGCAGTACTTGAGGCTAACTCATTGCTCACTGCCAGGAATGCGATCCTGACCAGGTCAAGGTTGACTCAGCCTTCCACCTTTCGGAGGTAGTAAAATGAGGATCCAAATTGTTGGGGGCCATATGCTGAACTCTGTAAACCGCTTAGAGAGGGCTGTAAAGCACTATGGTATATAATCTAATCTATAGTCTCCTAGATGCGAGTGCTTAGATTCAAATATTGTCTAAACTATTTTATTTATTTATTTATTTATTTATTTATTTATTTATTTATTAAATTTGTTTGCTGCTCATCTCGCCACAAGGCAACTCTAGGTAGGCTTACAGCATTAAAAGGAAACTATAAAATATGAATAAATATATAAAATCACATTAAAATTACAATAAAACACAAGTTATAACTAAAGATGGAGAGGAAGGGAGGAGACTATGTGAGGCGAAACTGCTATTAGTCGATAAGCCTCCTCCAGTGAGATACTCTCCTGTTTCGGCCCCAAGCCAATTGGCAGAACCAGGTCTTCACATTCTTATGGAAAGTCAGGAAGGTCAGAGTCAATTTCACCTCAGTGGGAAAGAGGTTTCAAACCGTGGGAGCATGGCATAGAAGACCCTTCTCCCAGACTCCGTCAGCTGGAATTCTTTGACTGACGGGATCCAAGCAGTGACTGACAGGATCCACACCTTCTCTGCCAACACATGTGGGGAGGGCTTATCCCATAAGTTACTTGGTTCCTCAAGTAACCAGGACCCATGCCAGGTAGGGCTTTATAAATAATAACCAACACCTTGAATTCAACCCCCTAGTGTGGTAGCCAGACCAGCTCTTGGAACAATGATTTAACATGGGCCACTCTAGGGGGCCCCAAAGACTTCCATGCTACTGCACTTTGCACCAGTTGAAACTTTCTAATGCTTATCCAAAGGCAGTCCTATGCAGAATGCATTGCAGTAGTCCAAATGTGAGATGACCAGGGCTTGAATGACTGAGTTTGGAAACTCCTGATCCAGGAGAGGCTGCAACTGGCAGACAACTCAAAATTGTGCACAGGCTCTCCTAGCCATGACTGCACTTGCTTTTTGAACTGGAGTTGAAAGTCCAGGACAAGCATCAAGTTGAAAATATGTCTGGGATAGTGCCACCCCATCCAGAACTAAATATGTCAGAGTCCAAGAACTTGAAGCTCTGTGCACCCAAAGCAGAGGTGGGTTCCTCCCGATTCGGACCGATTCGCCCGAACCGGTAGCAAACCGCTGGTGATGTCACAAAGATGTAACGGAACCAGATCGGTCAATGCCAGTCTGTGGGCACCGCCATCTTTTTTTTGAATTTTTTTGAATTTTTTTTTATTTTGGGGGGGGGAAGCCGAGTTTTTGGCACTGTGCATGCGTCAGCATCTTGTTTTCGGCTTTTTTTGAGGGGGGGTCAAATTTTTTTGCACTGCGCATATGCGCGCCCACGAGGTGCGGCCACGTGGCACAGGAGGAAGCGAACCGGCAGCGAGGTAAGTTAGAACCCACCCCTGATCCAAAGCCATTTGATCTTGCCAGAGTTCCTCATCCAGGCCCCCACAGCCTCCAGGCAACATGAGAGGGCAGTGACAGTTGCACTTCACCTAATACATATAATCTCTAGCTATGTCTAATACATTTGACTGAGGTTCTAACTTAATTCTATCTCAAGACCTGGAGAAAACTCCTAAAGCATGCTAATTGGCCCGTCTACCCAGGGATGGGCTTCAAAATTTTTAGCAAGGGGTTCTCTGCCCGGTTGCTGGGTGAGCATAGCCATGATGGGTGTGGCCTAGTCAGCATTCTGCACCACGGCCAGGGGGGGGCATTTTTGGCCTCCCCAGGCTCCAGAGGCTCTCTGGAGACTGGAAACAAGTCCATTTCTGGCCTTCACAAACTTCCGGTAGGCCCATTTTTCGCTGTCCCTGAGCCTCCTTACGCATCCTGCACTTACCTGCATCCAAAATGGGTCCCATGGGGACTCCTGGGAGGGGCTGGTGGGATGCGTGGGGCCAGCCAGGAGTGGGATTTGGGGGTTTTCCGAACTGCACAGAATCTTAGCTGGAAGTTCTCCAGGACCCCTGCGAACCCCCAGCAGCCCACCCCTGCATCTACTTCTGATGCCTTGAATTAACATTTTGAAACACGGCCTCAGAAAAAGAAATAGAGATTTCAAGTTTGTCCACAAATATATACTAAGATGATTGGTTCTAATAAAGGTATTCCCTGTCACTTAATTCTGGAACCATGGGTCAGCATCACTTACTTAAAATAAAAGGAATCATGAGGGAGAGAGACAGAATATGATATAAAATTATGTTTAAAAAGAAGTGGTAAAAAGAGTGGAAAATTGTATCAGAAATGAAAAACTTAAAAAATGGTCTTCTTACTTTTCGTCTATCAAAACTGAAACCAGAAACCAAAACCTACTTCAAATGCTGCCTAACAATAGTCTATGATGGTAATCTTATTAGTTCTGTGTTCATTCTTGTTGTTTTCATATTTTGTTTTATTTGAAAGAATAAAAATTCCATTTTAAAAGGAAATGAAGAAATATAAGAAACATTTGTTTTACTTTGTACATATCTTTCGGTATCTATATCACCTACCTCTAAATGTCACAAGTAAAATATCTTCTAAAGCTATAAATATACATTTTTTTAAAAAAAGTATCCAACCAATGAGATTACTTTGATAATGCCAACAGACCGGCATTGACTGAACCAGATCTGTGATGCCATCATGACGTCAACAGTGGGTTGCTACCGATTCGGGTGATCGGGTCCGAACCGGGAGGAACCCACCCCTGCTGTATATAATCATAGGAGTTATACGTTTCTATTTCTGCGCTGTATTTATCTTTCTTTTTCCTATCCACTCAACATCTTTAAGATTACTAAAGCATGCAAGAATCAAGTTGGGTTTTTTTTACTTCAGAACAAAACTTGTTTTAAGTGGCTATTTAGGTCAATGAATGTGTGTGTGTGTGTGTGTGTGTGTGTGTGTGTGTGTGTGTGTGTGTGTGTGTGTGTGAGCAAATCAAATACTGATTTGATCAAATCAAATACTGATTTGGGAATCCTGTATGTTTGTGTGCATCATGTTTGTGTACACACAGACACATACAGGATTTCAAATCAATATTTGATTCTGGTTGATTGCCTGGACAGTCCCTGCAGTTTTCTTGGCCAGGTTTTTCAGAAGGGGTTTGCCAGGTTTCCAGAGAAGAGCCGAGAGAAGGTGACCAAATCAAGCTGGCTTTGTGCCTAATGTGGAACTGGAATTCACAGTCTCCCAGTTTCTAGCCTGATGCTTTATCCATTACACCAAACTGGCTCTCCAAACTGGCTCAGTATAGGAATTCAAACTAGATCATCCCTAGAACGGTTTTCTGTTGAACACAATCAGCTACGAGGTGTTTACCAGAGGATTTCATTGTGCTTTTACAATAGAAATATGTTTTTTTTTAACATTCAGAATATTCTTTTCTCTAACTTAAAAACAGAGGAACAGGGAAGACAGAGGATATCCCTGGCCTTCTGTTCAGGTATTTGAAGGGTGCTATCATATTGCCAGATGTCATTTATCAAAAATAACTCAAAACTTTTCTTAAAACTTTTCCCACTCTTTTCCTCTGAGATTTATTTTTCATTCACTTCATTATCTTTGTATCTTTGAACTTGCTTCACTTTGTCTGAATTTTCCTCTGAGACACACACACACAATAGAGGCTTTCTGTTGTAATTGACACCTATCTTTCTAGGTTCTGGTGCCCCCCACCTCCGAATCTTTAGTCATTCTTCCATCCGGAATTCTTGTTCCTTCATCAGCCCTGCCTTCTGGCAGCTATTGAGCCCAAAGTATTAGAATGGCAACAGCAGCTTGATCAATGATACCCGGAGACTGAAAGGAGTTAGGTGTATCTATGAGGGGATGGAAAGAAGGGTTGGCTTGCTTGTACTCTTAAGACCTAGATGTTATTTCATAGGATGAAAGTTCTTACCCACAGTTCTTCTTCAGAAGTCTCTGCAATCCTCTTAAGGATGTAAATATATATTTGCATGCACGCTGCAAATGATTCTGAATCAGATATTTCTCATTTAAATCTGAATCATCTCTGAATTATCAACTTTAGATTCATTGATCTTCCCCCAGCACTAAAGAAAGATGTACTTTAAATCTAATACAAATTATTCTTAAAATGAAGTACCAGCTCATCCCACAGCTCTTGATCATTTCAATATGCTACCCATGTTTCAGTCTTAACTGGCCCCTAATCCAAAAGAAAAAGGAGGGAAAATTGCAGAAGAGAATATAAGTAGTATTTTCAATAGCTACTTGCCTCTCAGCTTTTCCTGGCTTGTTTGTGTGCCATGGGAACAAAAGCCAGGAATCTATTTATCCTCTTTCTCATATACATGGTTGTTATTGGTCTCTGAAACACTGAAAAGAGGGAATCTGTTCTCCATAGTGGGTGGAGCCATCCTCCAAGAATGGGTTAAACCTGCCCTCCAGCCAATCAGGACCGAGTTTCTTCAAAAGTATAAATAGGACCCTCTTGCCTTGGCACCCCCTCTTTTTCCTCGGTCCTGTAGCCATATAGGACAGTGCTTAACCCATTCTTCGAGTCTACTTCACCAACTACCCTTCAAACATCAAAATTCTTCAATTTTAAAACAGTAAGTGTGACCTGTCAAAATTTCACTGTTTGACAGCTGTCAAATTTGACAGCTGTCAAATTTGACAGGTGGAGGGCGGCACGTTGCGCTCCTTCCCCTTGGGGCCCCTACTGGGACTGCCTGCGGTGGTGAAGGGGTGCCCACTACCCAGCTTCAACATCAGCTGCCAGCGGTGCTTGCAGGGAGGGAGGTACTCAGAACTGTCACCTCTTCGGCCGGAAAAGCCTTGGCTCTTTCCCCTCCTGTCGGCTGGAGCTCCAATAGCTGACTTTGCTCTCTCTCTAATCAATCACATCTGTTCGGCCGCTGGATCGAGCGGCAGGCTTTCCCTCTTCGGCCGCGTGTGTTCGAGCGGCGGTGAGCCGACCGTCAGCTGTTTGTCGGCAGCAGCGTTTGACAGCCGGTCAGGGAAGCCGAGAGAGAGCGATCGGGCGAAAAATAGACCGGTTTCGCCCAGAAGACTTGCAAGCACCTTCCCAGCCCGAAGAGAAGCCTCTCAGCAAAGAAAAGTGGCTGGCACCATCTTCTTGAGCTAGTTTCGGCGGGAAGAGCCGTTTGACAGCTCGTGATGTCACAGCGGCCATTTTAAAGGGCACCGAAGCCATTTGACAGCTCTGACAGCTCCACACGTGGTTTTCAAACTTGTTTTTGGCTGCCTGCTTGTTTCTGCTAGCTGTGCCTGTTCCACCTTGGTGGGCTGTTCTGTCATTATGGCAGAAAAGTCATCTAAGCAGGCAGAAAAGCCAATTAAGCAGGGGACGCCTAAACAAAACCACCTAGAACAACCCCTGCTGAGGAAGAGGTGCGGGGGGGTGGAAACTCCTCTATGGGCCCTGGCACCCACAGGGACAGATCTCCCTTGCACCCCACCTCTCCTCCTCCTCGCCCTAAGTCCCACAATCTGGCCAGGCGAGGGAAGGCTCTAAGACTCATTCCAAATCCAGTCATAAGAGCCAGCAACAATAGCTCCCACAAGACACACCTATCTCAAGGGGATCAAAGGTCACACAGATCACACACCCTCTCAGGCTTAGCAGCTCATGTGACAATTGTCACTAGGCAATATGGATTGCCATCTGAGGGAGGTGGATGTCTGGGGTGACAGTGATGAAGAGGTGCCCCCATGCCAGGGGCCCAAGACCCACCTTTGCCTAAACCGCCCTTGGACAGTGCTGCATGTACGTATATGGACACTAGTGTCCCTAGTGCTTGAGCTGTATGCTTCCATTTGAGCTTCTCTGCATTGCTCTGCTTGACTTCAGCCTGGTAAGTGAGGCAGCCTTTGAGTGTGCCGGTGGCCATCTTGAAGCCTCCCACAGGTTGGCGGCCATTTTGATTGCCCTCAGAATTGAAGCCACTAAGGGCATGGCCATTTTGTTTCAAATACCAAAAGTGGGCAGAGACCATTTTGAAGCCACATTTTGGATGCCCTTTCTTGCCGGAGGCTATTTTTAAGGCCTAATAAGGGCAGCAGCCATGTTGAAATACCAACTAAGGGCAACTGACATCTTGTTGGGCGGTGGTCATTTTAAGTGACTGTTTGGACCTACTAATTTATTCAGGCCTTTCTGAGGCCTACCTTGTTGGCAGAGGCCTTAAATAAATATGGATATTGTTATTCGAATGGAGCTGAAAAAAAAAATTCAGACTAGCTGTCTGTAGGTCTGCCAAAGCTAAACATATCAACTTAGAATGAAGATTCTATCTATATTTAAAAATGACTTGAACAAGGGCTTTCAGCAGAATTTTGAAGTAGTATGTTACATATCTCACATAAAAGGAACAAATGAGTCTAGTGAGCACTCACTCCAGTAACAGTTTAAAACCAAGCCTTTTTCTGGAGTCTGTGAGCCCAGCATAACTGGAACTATATACAAACTATCAATTTTTTCCAGTATTTGAGAATATCAGTTTCATGAACTGAACTTTAATACAAAGACAACAGGATTTGTAAATTGGAGTTAATTTTAAAATGATGCCTTCTACAAAGGAAATTACCCTATCCAGAGTACTCTACCTGACTCATTCCTACCTAGCATCCCTCAGGAAGGGGGACCCAGGGGACGGGAGTTCCCTGGATGCCAGGGAATTCTCATTAGTTCACTCTGGCATTTGGAACCAGACAGCCCCATTCACAAGCCAAAATCAACCTGCTGCTCAATCATCATCAGCTCAAGCGACTGTCTAAGCCAGCTCAATCGGGTCTACCTCCCGTTGGACGCTTGCCAGGTGGAGCTGCCTTGGAACTGCATAAGGTTTTTGCCCTGGAGGAGGACTTGTGTCCCTCAGCAGCCTGGTGCCCCTCTGAGACCCTTGCAGTCTTGGGGGGAGGAGGAGAGTTCCTGGTCAGTGGTGACCTGTCCATTGCCTCAATCAGTGTGCCCGGGGCTGACTCCCCATTAGGGTCTTCTGTGGGACGTGGATTAGGTGATTTTCCCTTACCCTTTCCTGATCTACCTTCGGGCGGGTGGAGAGCCATTCTTGATTTAAAACGCTTCAATAAATATGTCATCTACAATAAATTCAAGATGCACACCCTGCAATCAATTCTGGCGGTCATTAAGCAAGGCGACCTTCTCGCCTCAATTGAGCTTTCGGAGGCTTACCTCCACATCCCAATCAATTCATCTCATCGCCAATACCTCCGGTTTTTGCCATGCTGGGGTGCATTACGAATATCCGGCGTTGCCCTTCGGCCTGTCTTCAGCACCTAAGGTGTTGACCAAGGTATTGGCCGCCTTGACTGCCCACCTGCGGGCTATCCCCGTGCATGTCCAGTGCTAACTGGATGACATTTTCATCCAGTCTTCCTCTCTGTCCCAGGCAAAGCAGGACACCCAGGTAGTCCTTAACACCCTTGGGCACCACGGGTTCCTAGTCAACATGAGAATAAGCCAATTGTCACCTTCTACCAGGATGACTCACTTGGGGGCCATCATTGACTCTCTGGAGTGCAGGGTGTACCTATCTCAGGAGCGGAGAGACAGCCTATCGGATTTAGTCCAGCGTGTCCTGGCCCAAACAAGGGTTCCCCTGAACCAGCTGTCCTCCCTCCTGGGGAAGATGATATCAGCCATTCACATCACTCCATGGGCTCACATGCATTCCAGAGACCTCCAATGGTTTCTTCTCCTTTTCCAGCGATCCAGTCGCAGCGATTCCCCAGCCAGGGTCCAGCTCCCGACAGGGGTCCAGAAATCCCTCATATGGTGGTCTTCAGCCACTCTCGCCAAAGGCACCGGCTTCCTGGAACCACGGAGGCTGACTCTGACCACGGCTGCCAGCACCACAGGTTGAGGGGCCCACATCAAGTCCCAGGTTGTCCAGGGCACTTGGTCCAGTGCCGAGTAGAGCCTCCCCATCAACCCATTCGAACTGAGGGCAGCCAGGTTGGCCCTAGCTCACTTCCAGGGCCGTCTGTCGGGCAGTCACATGCTTGTCTTGACAGACAAGGTAACAACGAAGGCCCATATCAATCGCCAGGGCGGGACCATGTCCAAGGACCTCATGGCCGAGGCAATGACACTGGGGAGCTGGGCAGAGTGGCATCTGCAGTCCATCGCAGCTCCAGGGTGAGCAACACAACCGCAGACTGGCTCATCCGGAACTCCATCGGCCTAGAGGTAGAGCTCTTGCCTCTCAATCAGGAGGTTGTGAGTTCAATCCTAGCTAGAGGCAGATGTAGAGTCTCCTGCTTGGGCAGGGGGTTGGACTAGATGACCGGTAAGGTCCCTTCCAACTCTGTTAATCTGACACGGCGGAGGGATCTCTTCATCCGGATATCTTCCAGCAGCTGGTCGGTCGCTTCGGTCTGCCGGTCATGGACCTCTTCGCCACCCCGGAGAATGCCAGGTTGCCCAGGTTCGTCACCAGGTTCCGGACACAGGGGGCAGCGGACACAGACGCTCTTTGATGCGACTGGCCGCAAGGGCTACTATACACATTCCCTCCCCTACCCTTGATCCCCAGGGTCATCCGGAGGGTCCTGCAACTGAGAGCGGAGGTGTTCCCTCTAGCTCCCCACTGGCCCAGATGGGCCTGGTTCGCAGACCCTATGTTCCTGTCCGTGTCACCTCCTTGGCGGATCCCGCCAACAGAGTGGTCGCTTGCCCAGGGGTCAGTCCACCATCCAGAGCTGTATTGGCTACAACTGACCGCCTGATACTTGAGTGGCTCACTCTGAAGCACCGCCTGGTTCCGGACAATATTGCTCGAATCATGTTGGCCTCTAGGAGGCCGTTTACTGAACGTATTTATTCGGCCACGAGGAAGGCCTTCTGTGGCTGGTGTGCGCAGGTGGGATATTCCCCTGTAGAACTGTCAATAATCTATGTCATTCAATTCCTGCGCCAGGGACTTGCCAAGGGCCTTTCCCCTAATACGCTCCCCTGCCAAGTGGCGGTGCTATCCACTGTACTCTTCTGCCACAACTTGGACTCCCTATCCGGTCACCCGTTCCTGAGACAGTTCCTGAAAGGGGCCTACCAAGCTGTGCCCTCCTGTAGTCCATAGGTTCCCAATCTGGGACCTATCTAAGGTATTAACTACTCTCACTGAGGGCCCATTTGAGCCTATCTCTACGGCCTCTCTGGTCCACTTAACATACACAATAGTCTTTCTTGTGGCAGTGACTTCCGCACGCAGGATCTCAGAACCGGCCGCTCTGTCTGTGAGGGGGGACCTGTGCGTCTTTCACTCCGACAGGGTGGTCCTGGGCCTGGACCCACCTTTGTCCCGAAGGTAAACACGTACTTTCACAAGGCGCAGGAGATCATTCTCCTCAGTTTCTACCAAACTCCACTCAATGACACTGAGCGTGCGTGGCACCTGCTGGACGTCAGGCGTGACCTGGACATCTATTTGCAACACACCCCTAGCTTTCGACAAACTGAGGCGCTCTTTGTGCCCATTCGCCCTTCTTCCATGGGCTCCAAAATGTCATCCTCCACGGTGGGCCGTGGGCTTCGTGTGGCCATTTCCTTGGCCTATGACCAAATGTCTCTGCCCCGGCCACCTGGACTTACAGCGCACTCAAAGCGCAGTGCAGCCACCACGGTGGCCTGGAACGCCTGGGCCTCCATTGTGGAGGTTTGCCGTGCGGCCACGTGGGCCTCCCCTACACCCTTTGTCCGGCACTATGAAGCTGGATGCCTATGCCTCAGAGGCTTTGGCCAGAGAGCGTTGCATCAAGGTGTGGGGGGACTGGGTCAGTCTCAGCCAGATACAGGTGGCCCGCCCTAGGGACAAGGTACTTTGGTATGTCCCATTCTTGGAGGATGGCTCCACCCACTATGGAGAAGGGACGTTGTTTACTTACCTGATACGTCCTTTCTCATAGGGTGGAGCCATCCTCCAAGTCCCTCCCCTCTTTGGAGTACTGGCTGGACTGTCTGTTGTCATTATTCTCTCATTCTGTACATATGTTCATGAGGTCTGGGTCACTGTTGTTGGTTTGCCTTTCTCTGAGAATAATAATAATATTAATATTAATAATAATAATAATAATAATAATAATAATAATAATAATAATAATAATAATAATAATAATAATAATAATAATAATAATAATAATAATAATAATAATAATAAATAAAATATAGTGAGTTGGTCCAATGGGTAAGCACGTTTGAGTTTGACCTTCTTCCCTCGTAAAAAGAGGGGGTGCCAAGGCAAGAGGGTCCTATTTATACTTTTGAAGAAACTCGGTCCTGATTGGCTGGAGGGCAGGTTTAACCCATTCTTGGAGGATGGCTCCACCCTATGAGAAAGGACGTATCAGGTAAGTAAACAACGTCCCTTTCCTTTATCCTGGGGAGGAGGAATTAGATTAACCCCTGAAAGCATTTAAGGAATAATGAAAGGGAGAATAAATTTCCAGGCCATCACAAGATTTTAAGAGTTACTATAAAGCTCATGTAGAGGATTGGGTTAAAAAGGAACTTGCTTCTTCTTGGTCTGTTGTATAATTTTGTAGGCACATACCATCCAATGTGTGCATTACTCTAAGTCAGGGGTCAGCAACCCATGGCTCTGGAGCCGCATGTGGCTCTTTCATCCTTCTGCTGTGGCTCCCTGTCTCTGGTCAGCTCCACAATTGATAGGGCTTTCCATTAGGACAGGTAGAGGAAAAAGGACGCCATGCTAGGAGGAGATTCTATGGTGGGGGAACCGGACTTCCGGTCAGCTCCAGAATTGAACGGGGGGCTTCCAGTTAGGACCTTTGTGGCTCTTTGAATGTTTAAGGCTCTAAGGTCTGCTCTATGTAGACATTGTACAGGGATGCAGAAACACCACAGACATTAGCTGAAGAACTCTTGTTCTGAGACAATGTTTGAATTGAAAGAAGGAATCATCAGCAAACTCAGACAAAACAGTGGGTGTGATGAGCCAGTGTTTGATTCGGCAATAAACAGGAGGAAGCATCATTTAAAATAGAGAACCTGTTAGCAGGTGGTTCATCTGATTTAGACGTTTATGTTGCCCCTATTTCGGATGAGAATAGGCTCCCCATGAAGATTCAGATGCACAGCTTGCAGATGCTACTAAATCTGTCACTGGCTTGATGATGTCCATTTTGGTTTTACCACTTAAAAAAAAATCTCAGTAGGTACCTGTTCTAATTTTTATGTATTCAGGGAAAAAAAACATTTGTCACAAACATCCATATACATGTCTTCCAATAGAAGATTTGTCTATATTTTTTGCAAGTTGTGTTCCATAGGAAAAAATGCCTATTTCAGTATATATTAACATATACATAGTTTAAAGTGACCAGATTTTTTTTAACGAGGGATGGGGGGCGGGCCCGCCTGGGCGCCGCCATTTGAGTTTAGCCCTCTGTGCATGCGCAGAATGCTGCGCATGCGCAGAGGGCAAAACAATGCAAATGTCGGCGTCCAGGTGGGGGGGGAGGCGGGAGGCCTTTCCTCGCCTCCCGCCTCCCCTTCGGGAGCCAGCAGTAACTTGGGCTGGCAAGCAACGAGCGGGAGGCGGGGAAAGGAGGCAGCCGGCAGCTTACCTGTGAGGCGGCGCTCCCGCAGCAGCCATGGCGGGCTCGGGGCTAGGTCTCTGTGCGAGCTCCAGGCATCCAAGCGCCGCGGTCTCCCGGTCACCCGCCCGGCCCCAGGGCAACGGTGGCAGCGAGGCGACGAGGGGAAGGAAGGGGAGGGGGACGAGGAAGGGCTGTTTGCACCGCCAGAGGGGCCGCTCGTGAGCTCAAACCGCCACTCTTTTTCTGAGACAACGGCAGCGGTGACGGCTCCTCGTCCCTCACCCCTCCACCCGCATCCCAACAGCAGCGGCGCCTCCGAGGGCGGGGCTAGGGATGGGGCGGGGGAAGGAGAGGAGGAGCAGCCCCCCTTCCCCCTCTCCCCAGCAGGCAGCTGGCTCGCTGAAATTCCGCTTTGCCCGACTTGCTTCCGGTTTTTATTTCAGTGGTAGTACCTCTCTTTTGTGCTTCCCCTTCTAAGGTGACCAGACGTCCCGCTGTTTCGGCATTCTTTCCAAAAAAGCATGACTTTTTGGAAAGAATGCGGGACGCGGGACACACGCTTGAAAAGCGTGTCTGTCCCGCCAAAAGCGGGACGTCTGGTCACCTTAACATAGTTCCTCCAAATGTATGTATTGTTTGAGTTTACCATCCTCACATTTTGGCCTTGTCAGATCTGTAAATCAAATGACAGCTGAAGCAAGATACAGTTGCGGTTTCACTGAGCAACCACTTCACTTAACAACTGAGTTGCCAGTCCCAACAGTGCTCTATAAATGAGGATTACTTAGAATTCTGTTTCAGTCTGCTGACTAGAGTGAGAATGGGTGATCAAGGATTTTTATCTGTGTTCTTCCTCTTAAAAAGAACATTTTTCTTCCACTGTTAAATGGTCATAAAATCTCAATCTTGATTTGTGTGGTCCTTTTATGTTTATGAAAAATACTAACCAATTGGTGGATTTTTGTGGCAGAGACAAGCAGAGATTTAAGCATGTGAAAACAAAAGAAATGGGTTTTGTTTAGCAGAAACATGAAACACTAATAAAATATTCAAGACTGGCAAATAGAAAAATGGGCCTCCTTTCAGAGATCTGGCTCTTACTTTGCTGCAGTTTTTAATCAACTCCATTTTTCCACATTGCATTTTTCTTTATTTGTTGTTGTTGCTAGTTGCAAAGTCGTGTCTGACCCATTGCGACCCCATGGACAGCATTCCTCCATGCCTTCCTGTCCTCTACCATCCTCTGGAGTCCATTTAAGCTCACGCCTACTGCTTCAGTGACTCCATCCAGCCACCTCATTCTCTGTCGTCCCATTCTTCTTTTGCCCTCAATCGTTCCCAGCATTAGGGTCTTCTCCAGTGAGTCCTTCCTTCTCATTAGGTGGCCACAGTATTTGAATTTCATCTTCAGGATCTGGCCGTCTAAAGAGCAGTCAGGGTTGATCTTCTCTAGGACTGACCGGTTTGATCGCCTTGCAGTCCAAGGGACTCGCAGGAGTCTTCTCCAGCACCAAAGTTCAAAGTCCTCAATTCTTTGGCCCTCAGCCTTTCTTATGGTCTAACTTTCACAGCCATACATTGCAACTGGGAAAACCATAGCCTTGACTATACACACTTTTGTTGGCAGGGTGATGTCTCTGCTTTTTAGTATGCTGTCTAGATTTGCCATAGCTTTCCTCCCCAGGAGCAAGTGTCTTTTAATTTCTTGGCTGCAGTCCCCATCTGCAGTGATCTTGGAGCCCAGGAAAATAAAATATGTCACTACCTCCATTTCTTCCCCATCTATTTGCCATGAATTGAGAGATGCCATTATCTTAGTTTTCTTAATGTTGAGTTTCAAGCCAACTTTTGCACTCTCCTTCTTCACCCGCATCAAGAGGCTCTTTAGTTCCTCTTCACTTTCTGCCATTAGAGTGGTATCATCTGCATATCTGAGGTTGTTGATATTTCTCCCGGCAATCTTTATTCCAACTTGTGATTCATCTAGCCCCGCCTTTATAACGCTCCCATATAACACCCCTCCTGCGCGAGCTGCACTGGCTTCCGGTGGTCTACCGGGTGCGCTTCAAGGTGCTTGCTACTACCTTTAAAGCGCTCCATGGCATTGGACCTAGGTATCTCCGAGACCGTCTGCTGCCACAAACTGCCTCCCATCGACCAGTGCACTCCCACAGAGAGGGCCTCCTCAGGGTGCCATCAGCCAAGCAGTGTAGGCTGGTGATGCCCAGGGGGAGGGCCTTCTCTGTGGGAGCACCCACCCTCTGGAATCAGCTCCCTCCAGACTTAAGAACCATTCACGACCTGTCCACCTTCCACCGTGCCCTCAAGATGTATTATTTTTATCAAGCCGAGCTGGCGTGAAAAAGTTTTTGGGTTTTTTAAGATTTTACCAAATTTTAATTGTATTAAATCAGGGCCACATCGAATATTTTCTTTTAAATGTATATATATTTTAATGTTTATATTGTGTTTTTACTTGGCTGTTCACCGCCCTGAGTCCCCTGGAGAAGGGCGGTATATAAATTTAATTAAACTAAACTAAACTAAACTAAACTAAACTAAACTTTCTTATGATGTGCTCTGCATATAAGTTAAATAGGCAGGGCAACAGTATACAGCCTTGCCGGACTCTTTCCCAATTTTGAACCAATCAGTGGTTCTGTGTCCAGTTCTCACTGTTGCTTCTTGACTCGCATATAGATTTCTCAAGAGACAAATAAGATGGTCTGGTACTCCATTTCTTTAAGAACTTGCCACAATTTGTTGTGATCCACACAATCAAAGGCTTTATAGTCATAGTCAATGAAGTAGAAGTAGATGTTTTTCTGGAACTCCCTAGCTTTCTCCATTTTTGGCATAAGTTGGCAATTTGATCTCTAATTCCTTTGCCTCTTCAAAATCCTGCCTGTACTTCTGGTAGTTCTCGATTCACATACTGCTGGAGCCTAGCTTGTAGGATTTTAAGCATAACTTTACTAGCATGTGAAATGAGTGCAATGGTGCGATAGTTTGAACATTCTTTGGCATTGCTTTTCTTTGGAATTGGAATGTATTTAACATAACATATTAACAGAGTTGGAAGGGACCTTGCAGGTCATCTAGTCCAACCCCCTGCCCCAGCAGGAGACCCTACATCTGCCTCTACCTAGGATCAAACTCACAACCTCCTGATTGTGAGGCAAGAGCTCCACCTCTAGGCCACAGCAGCTGTATGTAAACTGACCTTTTCCAATCCTGTGGCCACTGTTGAGTTTTCCAAATTTGCTGGCAAATTGAGTGTAGCACTTGTACTGCATCGTCATTCTTATTTCTTCTAGCTATTCTCTGGAATTCTGCATTCAATTGGGTGTATCTTTCTCTTTCTCCCTTGCCTTTCACTTCCCTTCTTTCCTCAGCTATTTGCAAATCTTCCTCAGACAGCCATTTTGCTTTCTTGCATTTCTCTTTCTTTGGGATGGTTTTAGTTGCTACCTCTTGTACAATGTTGCGAACCTCTGTCCATAGTTCTTCAGGCACTCTGTCTATCAGATCTAATTCCTTAAATCTATTTGTCGCCTCTACTGTATATTCATCAGGGATATGATTTAGTTCATACCTGAGTGGCCTAGTGCTTTTCCCTACGTTCTTCAATTTAAGCCTACATTTTGCAATGAGAAGCTCATGATCTGAGCCACAGTCAGCTCCTGGTCTTGTTTTTACTGACTGTATAGAGCTTCTCCATCTTTGGCTGCAGAGCACATAGTCAATCTGATTTTTGTGTTGACTGTCTGGTGATATCCATGTGTAGAGTCGTCTCTTGGGTTGTTGGAAAAGAGTGATTGTATGACCATTGTATTCTCTTGACAAAATTCTACCAGCCTGTGCCCTGCTTCATTTTGTACTCCAAGGCCAAACTTGCCTGTTATTCCGGTTATCTTTTGACTTCCTACTTTAGCATTCCAATCCCCCATGATGATAAGGACATCATTTTTGGGTGTTAATTCTATAAGGTGCTGTAGGGCTTCATAGAACTGGTCAATTTCATCCTCTTCAGCACCAGTGGTTTGGGCATAGATTTGGACTACTGTGATATTGAATGGTTTGCCTTGGATTTGAACTGAGATCATTCTGTCATTTTGGGGGTTGTATCCCAGTATTGCTTTTCCTACTCTTTTATTGACTATGAAGGCTACTCCATTTCTTCTGTGGGATTCTTGCCTGCAGTAGTATACCTGATGGTCATCTGAATTAAATTCACCCATTCCTTTCCATTTTAGTTCGCTGATTCCTAAGATGTAGATGTTCAGTCTTGTCATCTCTTGTTTGACCACATCCAGCTTGCCTTGATTCATGGATCTTACATTCCTGGTTCCTATGGAGAATAGATCTTTATAGCATCAGACTTTCCTTTCACCACCAGATACATCCACAGCTGAGCGTCCTTTCAGCTTTGTCCCAGTCACTTCACTCTTTCTGGCGCTACTAGTACTAGCCCTCTGCTCTTCCCCAGTAGCATATTGGACACCTTCCGACCTGAAGGGCTCATCTTCCAGCATCATATATTTTTTCATTTTGGTACTGTCCATGGGGTTTTCATGGCAAAGGAGTGGGTTGCCATTTCTTTCTCCAGTGGATCACGGTTTGTCAGAGCTCTCTGCTATGACCTGTCCATCTTGGGTGGCCCTGCACAGCATAGCTCATAGCTTCATTGAGCAAGCCCCTTCGCCACGACAAGGCAGTAATCCATGAAGGGGTTAGGGTTTCTTTACTTACTGGTAGGTTAATAGTTTAGTATTTATTTTGTAAATATATTCTTTGCTTGGGACAAAGAAAAAAAATCTATAAATTGTACCAACAGACAGATAGTACAAGCAGACAACTGATGCCAATAATTAACTACAGATGCAACCACACAGCATTACTCTAGCACTCAAATCAACTAAAGCCCTCCAAAACATCTTAAGTAAACTAAAAGAGTCAGTAGACCATGAAGAAAAAACGGGTGTCATCTACAATATACAGTGTAACAGCCACTACGTAGGATAGATATGCAGAAGACTAGCAGAGTGCACCAATGAAGACCAATTAACAGTCAGAAAACATGATGAAAACTCTTTAGTCTAACAATACATGGTCAGACTCAACCATTATTTCAAGTGAGAAACTGTGAGCAACCTAGACCAGGATAAATCCAATAGCACTAGGGATTTCGTGAAAGCTTGGCATTAAGACAAATCAGCCATCAATAGACACATAGAAATAAACCATATTTACACATCATTTGAAAAAGACAATTGAAAAGCTAAGAAGGAAACAAAAAGCCAGAATATATCAACTCCAGCAGCCAACACCCGATAATCAAGGATTCACATCAGGCAAACAATGAAGCAGGGGGAAAAAACCCTTAATCAAGGAACTATCAAGGAGAAAACCACATCCCACACATCATGGGCAGGGCAAACGACTGTATATAAATAGGGAGCAAATCCCACACTCCCTCATGCTGCTAACCAAGCTGAATAATGAAACATCTGCCAGCAAAGAACCAAGCTGAGAGAGCACCAAGGACTTCACAGCAACCATAAACTACATATACATTATTATATAGCAATAGCACTTAGACTTATATACCACTTCATAGTGCTTTACAGCCCTCTCTAAGCGGTTTACAGAGTTCAGCATATTGCCCCCAACAATCTGGGTCCTCATTTTACCGACCTCAGAAGGATGGAAGGCTGAGTCAACCTTGAGCTGGTGGGATTTGAACAGCTGAACTGCTGAACTGCAGTGCTGCATTTTAACCACTGCGCCACCTCGGCTCTTGGGGGGAAGAGGCGGAAAAATCCCTTTCTTAGCATCTATCCAATCTGATCAGAATGCGTCTGAAAAACATTTACTGGTCTGTTTTTCAGGCTGTCCACTTGCGAAGGCAGGCTTCTTAAAACCCCTATGGAAGAGGATATTTGTCTCTGTGGCATGGGACAGATGGAGGACCTTAAGCACTAGGCTGTTCAGAAACCATTTTCCTGCAATTAAGGTGCTGGTGGGGGGAACATTAGGACAAATCACTAGCAGATTTTCCAGTACAGTAGCTGAATATGTAATTTATCTGCTGGTGGATACACTGCCTCACTTCAGTTACCAACTAGCGATTTTCATACTTATCTATCAGAATAAGAAATGTGTACACACAGATTTATTTTCCCCCAAGATGTCCAAGTTGCAATTTTTTTACTTTTGCTCAAGATCCAAGCTCAGAGGAGTTTCAATGCTTATGATTTTACATTGTGCTGTAAATTAAACCATTGTCTTTAATTCTTTTTATTTTGTTGTGTTGTTTTACTGGTTACAACATTGTTGTGCCCACACAACGATAATAATTTCTTACGTGGCTGTAAGTTCTGCAATGTTTGGCATACTGCTTCTTTCCACTTAAAAACACTTAAAACATAGTTAATCAGCAGTGCTGTTGCTCTGGGGAGGTAAAATTAGGATTGCTTGATCCATCATATGAGAGTTAAGACATCTCAACTGGCATCATCTCTTTTGACCTCTCAGCAGTGTCATGGCATCAACTAGCAAAGCATTTGACAAAGTAGACCACAACCTACTCCTTCATAAGCTAGAAAAAAGCGGGATAGACAGCTACACAACCAGATGGATTAACAATTGGCTGACCAACCGTACCCAGCGAGTAGTCCTCAATGGCTCTAAGTCCATATGGAGAGGAGTAAGCAGTGGGGTACCACAAGGTTCCGTCCTAGGCCCAGTACTCTTCAATATCTTTATAAATGACCTAGATGAGGGAATAGCAGGAGAACTAACCAAATTTGCAGATGACACCAAACTGGCGGGAGTAGCAAACACCCCAGAGGACAGACTCAAAATCCAGAGGGATCTCGACAGACTTGAACACTGGGCCCAAACCAATAAAATGAAATTTAACACAGAGAAAAGTAAAATTCTGCACCTAGGCAAGAAGAATCAAAAATACACATACAAACTGGGCGAAACCACACTCAATAGCAGTGATTGCGAAAGGGATCTCGGAGTCCTGGTAGACAGCCAACTAAATATGAGCCAGCAGTGTGCAGCAGCAGCCAAAAAGGCCAACACAGTCCTGAGCTGCATAAATAGAGGGATACAATCAAGGACCAGAGAGGTACTAGTACCACTCTATAAAGCCTTGGTCAGACCACACCTAGAGTACTGCATCCAGTTTTGGTCACCACACTACAAAAAAGACATTGAAACTCTAGAGAAAGTGCAGAAGAGAGCAACCAGGATGATAAAGGGTCTGGAAAATAAAACATACGAAGAGCGGTTGCAGGAACTGAGCTTGGCCAGTCTGGCGAAGAGAAGGACCAGGGGTGACATGTTAGCAGTGTTTCAATACTTGAGGGGATGCCACAGAGAGGAGGGGGTCAGGCTGTTCTCTATGGCACCAGAAAGCCAAACAAGGAATAACGGATGGAAGCTGACCAAGGAGAGATTCAACCTGGAAGTGAGGAGAAACTTTCTGACAGTGAGAGCGATCAACCAGTGGAACAGCTTGCCAGCAGAGGTCGTGAGAGCCCCAACACTTGCGACCTTCAAGGAGAGACTGGACTGCCATCTGTCTCAAATGGTGTAGGAACTCCTGCTTGAGCAGGGGGTTGGACTAGATGACCTACAAGGTCCCTTCCAACTCTAATAATAAATCTAAATCTAAAAAGTGTTTCCATTTTTGAGCTTCATGCACAATTCCCAATTGGCCAATTGGGGGGTTAGATAACAACAACAACCATATAGCAATTGCCCAACTTTCCTTGCCATGCTCACTTTTAACACAAAATATGTAAGAGCATTATTATTTTTTTAGGCCTGGCCAGTTTGAATCACTGGGGTTGGATGGGAGAATGGTGTCCTGGCTCACCAACTGTAGGATAAAGAAGGGAAATCTCAGATAGGAAACGATAGGAAATTCCCATGGGAATTTACTTAAGTGCTAGCTCCATCAAAGGAAATCCTGCAAAAAGATCTTGGTAGTGTTTCCACTGGACTGGAACTGAACTCGGTCAATCAGTATAGTTTCCCAATATGCATACAAATATATAACATCATGGAAAATGGGGCAATGCCAATCTTTAAATGGTACAGTCTTTCCCTGTCAAAGGGGCCATACAGGATAATTACCTGTATGGGTAACTGTTGGGTCCTGAGGCTTTCTTTCAGTACTACATAAGTCAATAAGTACTACATAAGTCAATATAGCCACTGCTATGTAGTGGTTCCCTTACAAATGAGCATTTTTGATAAAGGGACAGGGAACATGCTTTCCAAGAGAAATGAATTAGGAAACGAAATAAATCATGTAACCCTTTTCCTTCCCTAATATTTGGGAATATGGTATTGAATAAAAGTACAACATGGCTGCATTTGCTTCCGAAGGCAAGATTCCAAGGCCTCCTCTACGCACAGAGTTCTGATTTCAACAACTTAATTTTGAAAGGATACAAATTATCTTCTAACTTTGCTTGACTTCGCTGAACACGGTGGTTGCTCTGTATCTCTAAAATCACATATAACCTCCCAAAATCAATGGCCCCTTTAATGCTTTGAAAATAGCATAAGGCTAGGGCAAGAGTTGAAGGATTACACTAACAAGGAGATAACTTTATCAGTGGAGCTACAGGAGGAGAAATACAATGAATCTTTGCCATCTGCAAGGAACAAGGCTGTTAGATATTCTAATTCTACACTTTGCATGCCAAGTATTTCCACACACTACACCAAGAATAGACAGTTCTATGTATTTACTGAAAACAATAGATTTTGCACATCCCAATAGTTAATTACTTGCTAAATAAAATATTTAGCAAATAATAATTGCTAGTAAAGTAGTATACTAATAAAAATGAATTGCTCTTCAGCTGATACTTACCTGACAGAGATAGATACAATATATTGCAGGCTAAACCGCTGCTACGTGATTTAATGGCCGGGAAGGGAAAAGACGCTCATCATTTTAGAAGGTTACTCTTTCTTTGTGTGTGCATGCAGGCATTTTAAATGCTAAGTTTAACACTAGCTGAAGTTCACCGAAGCATCTTTAATAAATAAAATGAGATTTATTTTGCTACGCTTAATAGGCTTGGGACGTTATAGTCAATTTATTTACCACCTCAAAGTACAAAGCGCTATAAGAAAGCTTTTACAACATTTAAGACAAAACATCTTTTTTAGTGGTTGACTTTTCTCTGTAATTAGACGCAATTATCAAAACCAGTGTTTATGATCATCTGGCTTGTTTCCCCATATTGGTAAACATTGGTGTTTTGTTTCCCCTTTCCCCACAACGTAATGACTAGCATGCAAAGACTCAGCTGAAGAGAACTTAGCAGCCTAGAAGGATTCAGAATAAGGAAAGGAACTACTGTACCTCTACTTCTCCTCCTTCTATTGATAAGGCATTGTGAAATAAGTTGCTGCTAATGAACCACTAATGAAACAAATGTTCAATATAGTTCATTGCTTTCACATGACTGATTCTCTAGCAATCTGGTTTCTCAGGTATTTCCTGAGCTGGACAGCCAAAGTAGACTTTTCTGAGCCACACAGAGCAACCTGTCCTTTTTGCTTACATATGAAAGCCACAACAACATGTTTCATTTGGGACTCTCGAGAAATATTGTATGCTCTCATCCATCATAACATTTTCATATACTGGCAGAGAACACAGAAGAGTTAACCAAAGCAAAAGTTCCAAAGACAATAGTTGTAAACAAGTCACGCAACCATTTCATTTGGATGAAATGTGAATTTCATTCATATCCCAGTACAGGTAAATTTAGTGTTTCAAGGTTCAAAGAGAATAAATCATCTTGCTGTTCATATAGTAAATTTCCAAAAGAAATATGCTTGTTTTTCAGCAACCTTGGATGAGTCGTATTTAAGTAAGCAATTTAGAGATTAAGCTTTTACATGTTTTTTAAATAATTTATTCTGTAGTATCTTAGTAGTGATGATGATGATAATTTAGCATGCATCTTTATTAAGACATGGTATAAAATGAAATAAAAAGCCAATAGCACAATCATTACAAATCAAGCCAACAAAATTATCTCAGAAAATTGGTAAACAAAGATGAATACTCAAACAATGAGTAAAGCAACAGTACATTTGAAATGAAGGTTGGGGCGAAGTATATATGCATTCAAAACAATTTAAAACAGGTCCTCATATCAAAGTGCTAGGATAGGTAGGATGGAATAACTAAAGCATACACACTAGCCTACTAATCAATTAAAAAGGTTTTAAGCTCTCTTTTTACACTACCACATTTTCATAGAAATGAAAGGAGGAAGAGAGCAGATTCCAGAGTGAAGAGACTAAGTAGCTAACTGAAAGAAGATCTGTCCAGAGGAATGTAAAACATGAATAGAATTATAGGATAAAACAAGGGCAGATAGAGAGATCCAGAAAAGCTTCCAATTGAAGGATTGTAACCAGAAGCACTAGAAACTTTAAAGTGAGCTCTACTGGAATATGAATAGTTTAGCACTAAATTAGCACATGAAAATAACATGGACGATTCAAAACAGCCTGAAAAACCTTGTTCTGGATTAAGAGCAGGGAAAGACGGGGAGTGGAACACTTGCAATAACCTTCTCCACATTTAGTTTCCTCTTACTCATTCTTTGAATGCTGTGATCTTACTTCTTAACTTTCTAAGAACGTCATTCCCTTTGTTCCTTCTCTTTTGTTTCCTCTTTACAGCCAGCCTCCCAAAAGAAATATATTTATTTATTATTTATTTATTTAAACGCTCTTATAGGCCGCCCAATCCCGTGGGACTCAGGGCGGCGTACAACATGAATAAGAGGCGTACATTAAAAAACAATCGTCATTAATTTAAATTAAAAATATAATTAAAAAGAAAACATTATAAACACAACATTCAGGGGGAATCTGGTTGTCCTATTCACCCCATCTGCCGGAAGAGCCATGTTTTTAAGGCTTTACGGAAGGCCAGTAGGGTGGGGATAGTCCGGATCTCTGGTGGCAGTTGGTTCCAGAGGGACGGGGCTCCCACAGAGAAGGCCCTCCCCCGCGGTCCCGCCAACCGACATTGTTTGGCCGACGGGACCCGGAGGAGGCCCTCTCTGTGGGACCTAACCGGTCTTAGGGAGGTATGTGGTAGGATGCGGTCCCGCAGGTAGCCTGGCCATATACTCGTACATCTACAGAAATACCACTGATTTCCCCCAAATCAAGTGTAATAAATATATTGAAATCCCAGATTGGAAAACATTGTCTTTGGTGCCAGAAGATAAAATAGGAAAAACTCCTGTTGGCAGCCACCATTAACGTCGACTCTTTCAGGTAAGACAGTGCTACCCCTTAGGATGATCCCCAGTTATAGAAAATATCTATAAGTGAACGTTTTATGAAAAATACCTTTTCAACACCACAGGAAGTGAAAGGAACACCTGCCAGGAGAATACTAAAGTAATTTAGGCATAAGACAAGGAAAGCACATGCCAGTAGTACTGCAGCCTTAACTGATCATTCCTCAAATCTCCAAAATGAGAAGGCAGTGATTTCTCTATCATTATTCCCTATCAAAGCCACTATAATCTATATTCTTTAATTAGTTCTCTATGAGGCTAAGATGAAGGAGCAGATATATATCTTGGGTAAATCATTGTTTGTTTTTTTGTTTCTTCCTTCCTTCCTTCCTTCCTTCCTTCCTTCCTTCCTTCCTTCCTTCCTTCCTTTCTTTCTTTCTTTCTCTTTCTTTCTTTCTTTCCAAAATGACTGAATGGAAATGTGGCAAATACTGAGGAGATGATTCACATTTAAACAATTCTTGGATATTTTCTGAAAAATTGGCTCTAAATTCAGGGCTCGCTTATAGCAAAATGGAACTGCCAAAGTTCTGCTGCACAAGCAAGCAAAATAAATAAATAAACCAACCAACCGGTGGCATTGCAATCTAAGAGCCACCGGGCGCTGTTCAAACCATTGCCTCCCCTCTTTTGTTCAGCCACACTGGGACTCTAAAGGAAGCCGTATTCCTTTCCAACTTTGGTAAACAAGTCTGGGTCAATTCTTTTGAAACAGGCCTGAATTGTGTCAGACAGCACAGTAAAGGAAAGAGAGAATGAGAGGGTACACCTTCCAAAAGAAATTGGTACTATTTCAGGAGCCGTGAATAAATTCAACCTATAGAAGCAGAAAAGAACCGATCTTTTTCCTGCATGAAGTGGCTGCCTGAAGAACAAAAATAAACAGAAGCCGGAGAAAATTCAGCAAAGCATTTACTGACCAGCTTATCTGTGTGTGGAGATAAAATGGCTCAGTAGGAGACCTTTTTTTTAAAGCTTACAAATTCAGCTGGCTCCAGCGTCAATGACCTTGAACATTCATAAAAAGAGATGTAGCAGTGCCTCTTCTAGCAATTCCTTCCTGTTTTGTTGTTTGAGACAAAGAAGGCTATTCTTGGCTCCTGCCTAGGACTACCTGGCCAAAGCCATGAGGATCTGGGCTTAAGTCCTCTCAATCCCTCTAGTAAATAACTGAGCAGCCCTGCAAAATCCATAGCTACCTGAGCAGAGCACAAAACATCTTTTTTTCCCCTTTTACTTTGAATCAACTGTGCTCCATTGCTAAAGTATACTGCTGACAGCAGTGTTGAGATATAGACGGCTCCGAAGTGGAAACTGCTTTTTAAATTTGTTATAGCTACTAGAGTTTACCTCTTTTTTAAAAAAAAATAATTTCCAAAATTCAATATGAAGAAAAGATTTGGCATGTCCTTTTTGGGAAAAGGGACTGGGTCTCCTTTTTGGAAAGGGTTGTAATAAAAGAGGATGAATTGGAAAAATACAACTCACCAAGTTCTTGATACAGTGAAATAGAAACTAAGTAGCAGTAAACATCTAGAAGAGTTTATTCAAAATAAAAAAAACCAATAGGATTGTCCCAAAGATGCTTTTTCAAAAGGCAATTGGACTTTAGTTTTCCTTGAAAATGTTTTGTTTCTCATCCAATCAGATCTGAAGAACCTTTTTGGATGAGAAGTGAAACATTTTCAAGGGAAAACAAAGTCCAATTGCCTTTTGAAAAAAGCACCTTTGGGACAATATGACTTGGATGACTGAGAATCTCTCTAGAAACCAATAGGATTAGTTTGCTGCTCCTTAGATATTGCTGAGGTGGATGGCAAGTACACTTAGTGATACGTCTCTCTTCTCCCTGATTTATTACCTTTCTTTCTTTTACAGTATACATAAAACCCTTGCAGTATTTACTTTACAAATATTCCTTTGGAATTAGCTATGACTCTTGACATATCCAGAATATATTACCATTTCTTTTATTCACTTCGAAATAAGATGCAGACAGTTCAATATTCTGCAGCATATTAAGATCCTAGGAAGTAAACATAGTGAATCTGGTACAAATTGTGAATTTCTTGAGGTGATTGTGTGAAAATTTAATACAATGTTTTCCCCTAAAATATAACTTCTCTTTTAGCTAGACCAGGGGTCTGCAACCTTAAACACTCAAAGGGCCATTTGGACCTGTTTCCCACAGAAAAGAAAACATTGGGAGCCACAAAACCTGGGTGAGCGTGGCCAACATGATGTCACTTCCTCCCTCCCACCCAGTCACATGACCCCCTTGCCACGGCTACCCAGCCGGTCATTAGGGCAGACAACTGGTTGTTAAAAAACACTGGGAGCCACAAAACCCTTTGACCCCCCTCTTTCTCCCCCTTTTTCTCCCCCTCCCCCTCCCTCTCTCCCCTCTCTCTATCTCTTTGTGTATCTCTCTCTCCCCCCTCTCTCCCCCCTCTCTCCCCCCTCTCTGTATCTTTCTCTCTGTGTGTATATCTGTCTCTCTCTCCCCCATCTCCCCCTCTCTCTCTGTATCCCCCTCTCTCTGTGTCTATGTCTCTCCCCTCCTCTCTCTCTGTGTCTCTCTCTGTATGTCTCTCCCCCCTCTCCCCCCCTCTGATTCTGATATGAGGCATTGAGCAGGCCATGAGGCACTCTTGCAGTGCCTTGCACAGCATAGTGAACTTTAGCACGCTTCACATTGGGGGAGATGGTGTCCCCCTCCTCCTCTTGGAGCCCATTATAACATGGAGCCACAATGCGACCCTGTCCCACTCACCCCTAGGCAATGGCCAGAGCCTTAGTGCAGGAGCAAAGCAGCCCTATATTTGCCTTCGGGCCACATTTGGCTCAAGGCAGCCCTCACCTCCCGCCACTTTGGGCTCGGAGCTGTAAGCACCTGCACAGAAGGAGATGGGTGGATCCTGCCAAGTTGGCAGTTGGAGATTTGTCAACGTGATGGACTTGGGGGGGGAGTGGGGACAAGGGCTTGAACTTTCAACTGGGTGGAGAAACCCCGGGGACTTCAGATTCGGGTTTCTCCCAGATGTGCCAATATGGCTCTGCTAATAAATTGGAACTTTGAGGAATACTTTGCCTTGGACTCTGATTTAGTTTTGGATGCTATTTGGAACCCTGACAACTTTCTTAGGTTATCTTGTCCTTTGAAACATCACACAGAACTTTTAAAAATACAAAAGATGAACTTCTCTCCCCCCCCACAAGCCAATTAAATAAAGATAAAGTAAGTATTGAATTGTTCTGTCAACTTTAACACTTGTGGGCAATTTAAACTCTTGGCTATTATTCCAAACCTTCCAATCATTCAGCTCTGTATAACCTCTCCGTTGAATTATCTGAGAAGAAATACGAGAGATAATCCCTGGGATTTCTAGGGAAAACCCTTGCCAGGTTCTGCATGTGATGTACTGGCAGATCAGAGCAAGTAAAAGGGCGGAAGGCAGAAACAGAGTGAAGGTTTAGTCAATACAGAACTCGCAGGGGAGCAAAAGTCCTTTAAAGGGTCTTTATTTTTCTAAAACTTTCAGAAAGAAAAAAAAGGATATTTATGTGAAATTCATGGTTCTTAGCTCATGCATATTAATTAATTGATTGGTTGGTTGGTTCATTCAGTTTAGTTTTCTAGTGTGAAAGGATTAGAACAAACTTGGAGAGATTTCTTGCGTTTCTCTGCAGGCTGTTATAAAAGAGAAGAAATAGGCAAAGCTGAGACAAGTATGCAAAAGACAGGTAATAAATAATTGTTCATCATCATCACCATCATCTTATCCCTTGCACCAGTTTCTTATTTAAAAACAAAAACTAATATTACAACAGCAGTCTCTTTTCCTTGTAAAATACAGAGAATATAAGATTCCTTAGACTGACTTTTTAAAAATATTTTCTTAATCCTGCCTTTATTATTTTTATAAATAATTCAAGCTGGCAAACATATTCAATATTTCTTCCTCCTCCTATTTTCCCCACAACAGGAAACCTGTGAGTTCAGTTGGACTGAGAGAGAGTGACTGGTCCAAAATCACCCAACCAACTTTCATGCCTAAGGTGTGACTAGAACTCACAGTCTCCTAGTTTCTTGTCTGGAGCCTTAACCACCAGACCAAACTGGCTCTTTTAATACTACTCCTATACTCTTTTACAGAACTCTTTTACACTTTTATATTATTTTTAAAATTAGTGGAAGGCTATGATGCTCAAATCTACAGGAAAAGTACTGTGAAACTGAACACCTATCAAGAAAAAGTGAACAGAAGTCATACAGTATACAGCATAGAAAGATAAGCAAATACACCATGTTGTAAATGTGTATTTATTATCCTTCTTAATAGAACAACAAGCTTTCCAGATATAGCTTGTATTTCACTTCCAAGGAAGATGCATGGAAGAAACTTAATCTAACAAAGAATATATCAGAGATAACTAAAGACAAAAACGAAAACAAAACTCAATTACTGCAAAGCAATAGATATTTTATTCTTTGTCTTAAGAAAACAAAAACACTGAATCTTAGGGTGGACTGGTTATATCAGTTTTAACGTTATTTCTCAAGCTGCCCTGTGTACTAGATGGGATATAAATTAGAATCCAGGCTACAATTTGCTCCTTTGCTTCATAGCAATTTATTGAAGTAGATGAATCAAATCATGGCTGGAGCATTGTTCTTAATATATCCACCATAATTTTGTATAGGTACATAAGTATGTTTCCTTCAAATTCTCACTCCTACCCCTTTACACCTCTAGTCACTTTTAATTACATGCAAAATACCACACATTAAATATCTGGTTTTGAAATGGAATTCCTTAAGTCTAATTTATATTGCATATTTAGAGCATTAACAAACCAAGACCTGATAAGGAAAAATGAGATCCTTGCACGCATTGTGAGCTTCTCCCTTTGCAAAGGGAGTGCTGGAAAAATGGTGAGAATAAGAAAGGGTGGCATGAGGTAGCATTTTGGAACGACAACTTGTAAATACATTAGTTATTTCCCACCAGTGGAAAACACTCAAAGAGATGGCTGCTTTTTCTTGGCAGTATCACCCTATCTCAAGAGCTCAACAATTTCTCCTTGTCCTACTAAATATGTGTGAGTCAAGTGTTGATTGCTGCCAATTTCAGTGGACCCTGCTGTTTTTGTTCTACTTTGATTTCTTTCTTTTCCCCTTGTGGTAAATGGGTCACTTTTGCAGCCAAGTTGAGAAACAAGAACTTGGACAACTATTTGAGAAGATCATTTGATGCACTCTCCAAAGTCAACTTTGTAAAACATGGAGGGGATTACTGAAATGGTGTAGCCAGAGGTATTAGGCAAATTTCTGAATCATAAGAGCCATTAATGGCAACCATCAATATCTCTTAGATAATCTGTATGTCAAAATTCTAGGTATGTGATTGCCTTCCCCAATCTCAACTTTTTCAGCAAGAGCTATATTTCTGTTTGCTTTCATTTCCCTGGTCAGTGTAGGCTGGTGCCATGGGGGGAAACAGAGGTGTCAGGGCTGCTCCCACCCTCAGCAGGACAGGCCTGGAGGAACACGGAGAGTTGTGGGCGAGCGCTGGAGGGTCAGTAGATGCACTCCGACATCACCCCAACACACATTTCCAGTGCATGCTACTCTGTCCTGAGGCAGGATTGAGCAGGGAGCAGAGGGAAGGGAGAAGGGAAGGAGAAACCCAGCTGGCTTTCCTTTGGCATGGGGCGGGGGTGGGGGGGAAGACCCAATACCCCCGCCATGGCCTGCAGCGAAAGCATGCTTCACAATGGGGGATGTATGGGTCCCTCCTCCTCCTGGAGCCCATTCCCTGCCCCACTCACCCCTGGCATCTCTCTCTCTCTCTCTCTCTCTCTCTCTCTCTCTCTCTCTCTCTCTCTCTCTCTCTCTCTCTCTCTCTCTCTCTCTCTCTCTCTCTCCCCCCTCCCTCCCCCCTCTCTCTCCAGAGAGCAAACCAGGAAGTAGCCACCCGCCATTTCCCACCAGTCAGGCAGCGAGAGATAGCGGGGGACAGATTCAGCTCAATTCAGCCCTCGCCAAAGACACTCACCCATCAGCCAGTCTCCCTCACTGTGTGTCTGTGTGTGTCTCTCTCTGTCTGTGAGTGTGTGTATGTGTGTGTTGCTCTCTCTCACTCCCTGCCTCTTTGTCTCACTCTTGGAAAGCCCTGCAGCTCTGCGTGCTCTCTGGGGCTTTTCACCAGCTGTTTTTCTTTCTTCCTTTTGGAAATCCGGGCTGGTGGAGGAATGCGTGGCGGAGGCTTCCTTCCTCCTCCCCCTCCTCATCCTCTCGTGCGCACCCTCCCAGTCCCGCCACAGCCGGCCTTTGAGTGTTTAAGGTTGCCGACCCCTGCCCTAGACACTAACATCCATGTAGCTTCCTGCCTAAGGTGACCAGACGTCCCGATTTTGGCGGGACAGACCCGCTTTTTAATGATTTGTCCCGCGTCCCGCCCGCCCTCTTAAAAAGTCCCGATTTTTTGAAAGGGGTGAGGGAGGGCTGGGGGGCGGGCTCTCCCCTGCAGGGACGGCCGGCCGCGGCTCATGGGGGGCGAAAGACAAATACAATTTTCGGCGGGCACGGCTTTGCAAGGGCTCTTCACAAGTTTGGCAAGTTTCACAAGAGCCGTTCGCGTGCAGGGCAGTTTATAAATAGCGGCCGCCAGGTAGGGAGCCGGCCGGGGTTGCGCAGGGCTGGGGGAGGCTCGCTAGCCTGGCAGCTCCGGCCGCAGGAAAGAGCGGGGGGTGTGTGCCGTACTGGGAAGGGCCAGCAGTCGCCGCCGCCTGAGGGGGCCACCCCCCCGCCTGCCCGCCCGCTTCGCTGCAGGGGACGCTGCACCGGATCCCAAGTCGCGCCGGCTCTCCCGCGGCCACGATGCCCGCCGACCTGATGGAGAAGAGCTCCTCCTCGCCCGCGGCGGCCATCCCGGCCAGCGCCGGAGGAGTCAACGCAGGACGCCCGCCCGCCGCCCACGGCCGGCCCGAGCTGAGAGGCCTGCTGCTGCTGCTGCTGCGGCTGGGCCCCCAGTTCCGGCGGCGGGAAGGCTGCGGCGGCGGCCCCAGCCTGCTGAGCCAGCGCCGGCCCGAGGGCCATGGATGCGACTCCTTCGCTCGGGCCGCCCCACCCACTGCGACGCCGGCCTTTTCTAGAGGGCGGGGCTGCATCAGGCGCCTCTCCACTGTGTCCTTCACCACCCTCCAGTGCATGCCCGGCGCCTGATGCAGCCCCGCCCTCTCAAAAAGGCCGCCGCCGCAGCCTTCCCGCCGCCGGAACTGGGGGCCCAGCCGCAGCAGCAGCAGCAGCAGGCCTCTCAGCTCGGGCCGGCCGTGGGCGGCGGGCGGGCGTCCTGCGTTGACTCCTCCGGCGCTGGCCGGGATGGCCGCCGTGGGCGAGGAGGAGCTCTTCTCCATCAGGTCGGCGGGCATCGTGGCCGCGGGAGAGCCGGCGCGACTCGGGATCCGGTGCAGCGTCCCCTGCAGCGAAGCGGGAGGGCGGGCGGGGTGGTGGCCCCCTCAGGCGGCGGCGACTGCTGGCCCTTCCCAGTACGGTACCCCCCCCGCTCTTTCCTGCGGCCGGAGCTGCCGGGCTAGCGAGCCTCCCCCAGCCCTGCGCAACCCCGGCCGGCTCCCTACCTGGCGGCCGCTATTTATAAACTGCCCTGCACGCGAACGGCTCTTGTGAAATGACATTAGCGGTCTTTTGCCCTCTGCGCATGCGCAGCATTCTGCGCATGCGCAGAGGGCAAAACCCGGCGTCCAGGCGGCCCCGCCCCCCCGTCGGTGTCCCACTTAAAAAAATAAATCTGGTCACTTTATTCCTGCCTGACTTTAATATTTTAGAAGATACTTTAATTAAAAAGAAGTAGCAGCAGCAAGCATGGTACAAAGTTTTTTTTAATCATCATCATGTTTTTTGTTTATACTTTTTTTAACTAAAAATACCTTTTAATCGTTCATATGCCTCAAGCTTTCTTAAAAAAAACAGCCTATATTTTGATTGCAAGTGAGCTGTCTAGACAATGATATTTTTGCACTTCTAGTTATCCAAGAGTAAGAGCATCCCATACAGTAAAAGCAGCATAAAGATCTTTTGTGGGCTCATCACCCTTTTAAGATTTCTTTAAAAAACCCAACCCTATGGCACTGCTGAAATTCAGCCACAAAACATTGACATTTGTTAGCATATGAGCGAAAGGGATAAGGAATAAGAAATTAAATAGGGCTGGTAAGCCTTCAATGATTTCAATGCACCAGTTTTATTTGTGTGCCCACCCTGGCTTCAGAAAACAGCTTAAATATATCCTACACCTTTTCTCTGAAAGCAAATTTATCTGAGTTGGATGGATAATGAGTTAACTATTATACCTCATTCTACAAGGGACTGTTTTCCATTAGAAAACAGTCCCTTGTAGCTTTATATTCTCTCTGACCATGGATGTAAATGCTCCTTAACTGGGTATTCTATGTACTTGATAGTCTATGTTCACTTCTTAAGAAAGGATATGCAGAGAAACTCAAGTATGTTAAAATATTTGAACGGTGACCTTTATTTGCTTAGTAAGCAACTGTAGTTCTTAAAAACTCAGGGCAAAGAGTATAGATGTACAGAAAAGCAGGTAGTCAGTGAAACTCACAAAATACGTTCATTTTTAATTGGTTTCACTTGGTTCACATCCTGAAAAATAATCCAAGCCAGGGAGCAGCAAAAGGGACAGAAGACAGACTGACAAAGGCCAGCATGGTGCAGAAATGATCAGTAGTTGCTGAATTTTTAGTGACTTTTTCCACTCAATAATAGACCCTGGAAACAGAACTTTCTTCTTTGTGTTGACTTTAGATGGGTTGGACTGGAGCTGAAATTAAGAGGAGAAAGCTATATGAGGGAGGAGGTTCATTCTCCGACATTGTCAGTTGGTTTCTCAATGTTTCATTGCCAAGCTAGGTAACATCTTCAGCAGAATTTAGGGGATGTCATTGTTGGTGTTCATCTGCTTATAAGGGCTTGGTACCAACTCAAGAGGATGGTGCTTATCTCTGATTCTCAGCATAGGGTGCCAGAGTATTCTAAAAGATGCTTCTGTTATCATATGGCCAGCATGAAAATACAGAATGCAATTCCTTTCTTGCCAAAGTGGTACCTATTTATCTACTTGCATTTGCGTGCTTTTTGATTGGTAGGTTGGCAAGAGCTAGGGTGAGAATGGGAGCTCACCCCGTCCCTCAACACTTGGGTCTCAAACCTGGGCTGTCAGTTTTTCAGCTTACAAGCCCAGCATCTTAACCATTGAGACATCGCACCACCCCTGCACACACAGATACAGATACACAAAAGGCAAAGAGTTTTTTTAGCTCCTCCTTAGAACATTATGATTGAGAAGCATCAAATGAAGGTTGGGTGCCTGATTGAGAAGCAACAAATGAAGGCATTTTCCCACCTCCGATCAAGAAAACCCATTAAAACTGTTAACAAAACCGATAAACAGTACAAGACAACTGTGTTAAAGTAATGATCTCATGGGAAATGAGAGGAGCATAGAATAAGGAAACCCAGGAATAGTTTGAATAGCATCGAACATTTTCTCCCAATAAAAGCTAATCTGAAGAATTAAAGCAAACAAATGTAAACTCCCATGCAGTGGTATATTAAGATGTGTTGATTTGTAATTTGTTGTGGCACTTCATAAATTAAAGGTTTTGCTTCTCCCCTGAGAGGAGACAATTCAAGTGCTGTCAAATACTTTTTTATTTTATTTTTTTTATTTATTTGTCAAACATGTACAGGATAGTAGTTGTTTGTATAAACATAACATAAGTAAAAAGTACCGATAATAGAGGACAATAGGACAGTAGGACAGGGACAGTGGGCACAGTGGTGCGCTTAAGCACGCCCCTTACAGACCTCTTAGAAATGGGGAGAGGTCTACTGTAGACAGTCTAAGTTTAAAGTTTTGGGGGTTTGGGGAAGAAACCACAGAGTCAGGTAGTGTATTCCAGGCATTGATCACTCTGTTGCTGAAGTCGTATTTTCTGCAGTCAAGTTTGGAGCGGTTTACATTAAGTTTGAATCTATTATGTGCTCGTGTATTGTTGCGGTTGAAGCTGAAGTAATCATTGACAGGAAGGACTTTTTGATATATGATTTTATGAACTACATTTAGATCAGATTGAAGGCGGCGTAGTTGTAAATTGTCTAATCCCAAAATTTCAAGTCTGGTGGAATAAGGTATTTTATTGCGAGCAGAGGAGTGGAGGACTCTTCTAGTGAAATATTTCTGGACTCTCTCGATTGTATTAATGTCTGTTATGCAGTGCGGGTTCCAGACAGGTGAGCTGCATTCCAGAATTGGTCTAACAAATGTTTTGTATGCTCTGGTTAGCAGTGTAATATTGACAGAGAATATTGAACTTAAACGTTCTGTTGGTTCGACACTCCATGTTTATGATTACAGTGTGAACCTGCAAATCAAGACACTATTATTTATTTATATACTATCTTTATTATTTTTATGAACAACCCAAAGTGGCAAATACATCTTATACTCCTTCTTACTCTTGTTTTCCCCACAACAACAGTCTGAGAGGCGAGAGAGAGAGAATGATTGGCCCAAAGTCCCTCAGCTGACTTCCATGTCTAAGGTGGGACTAGAACTCATGGTCTCCCAGTTTCTAGCCTGGTGCCTTAACCACTAGACCAGTGTTTCCCAACCTTGGCATTGAAGATGTCTGGACTTCAACTCCCAGAATTCACTAAACTAAGCTACTTTAGTCTAGTGCAGTGTTTCCCAACCTTGGCATTGAAGATGTCTGGACTTCAACTCCCAGAATTCCCCAGCCAGCATTCGCTGGCTGGGGAATTCTGGGAATTGAAGTCCAGACATCTCCAGGTTGCCAAGGTTGGGAAACACTGCACTAGACTAAAGTAGCTTAGTTTAGTGTATAGTGTATAGTCCTCTGATTGCCCCTTGCACATAAGAAAGGAACTAGCTATCCCCCAAATTTGGAAGTAGTAAATACTTATCAGCATATTGTATTAACACAATGCTTCTCAGTGAGGGCTTTGGAGCACTCTATGCCAACACATTCCTCCTATTTGATAGTATCTTCCCAATACTTTGAGTGCCCCACAGCATCCCATGTGGAGAGCTCAAATAAAGAGCTATAATTGCACCCCATCCAACACTGCTTGGTTAAAAGATTAGTTTTGCCACAGCAGATTTCCTATACACAAAGAATGCTAGTTTCAAAACTAAAATAGATTTAAAAAGAAGACTGACTGAGAGTCTCATTGCAAAACTCAGGGAAAACTATAGAGTTCTGCTTAATAGTGGCATTATCTTTCCAGCATTTTTCTGTCAATTATTTTCATTGTTGTCAAATGGTTTCAAAGGCAGATAAAATAATTGGGCAAACAGAGTGTGATGGAATGTTTAACAAACCTTGGGACACCAAGAAGGCATCTTTAAAGCAAAGATACCTGAGTCAAGGGGAGGGAGGAATCATGAAAAGTGACTCAGAATAACTCCATCCTAATTACTTTAGGTATAACCTGGAGAATTTCCTTGGCAGGCTTTCAAGATTTTGTTCCAACACTCTACTAGAAATAAAGATCTTTTCAGAAATCCAAGTGCTTATTTTTTTCCCTGAGTCTGCCTACCTTGAAGGCCTTAACACAGTCTTATAAACACCAACTCAGAACATCTAAAACCGGAAGGAGCTGCAGAACAACTAACTAGGTCAATTATCTGATGTAGCAAAGGGAGAGGAAAATACTCCGAGAAAGTCAGACGTGAAAGACTCAATCAATCATTCTGTGAATCATTCTGTGCTGTGTTCAGAATACAGAAAAAATCGAGAAAATGAAAGTCTTAAGTTTTAAAAGTTTTCCTTTCTCCCTCTCTTTCAGGGGAGCTTCTAAAGGAAGCGGTTCCATCATGGGGAAAACGGAAATTGAGAATGGGTGAATCAAAAGAAGCAACCTTCTAGGGAAAGGTAGAATTAGATGAAAATGACATTGTGGATTGATCTAAACCAGTGGTTCTCAACCTTCCTAATGCCGTGACCTGCGACCCGCCCCCACGACCCCACAGCGCCCCACCCCGCTGCCGCTGCAACCCCCACCCCACCACCGCCATTTGGGTTCTTTTACCCTCTGCGCATGCACAAAGCATTATGTGCATGCGCAGAGGGTAAAAGAACCCAAATGGCGGCATCCGGGCGAAGTGTCCCAACCCCTGTGAAAGGGTCGTTCGACCCCCAAAGGGGTCGCGACCCCCAGGTTGAGAGCCGCTGATCTAAGCTTTTTGGTTCATTCCATTCTATTTTGTTCTACCTGTATGTTGTATGTATGCCTACATGCAGTCCTTGACTTACAACAGTTCATTTAGTGACCATTCGAAGTTACGAGGGTGAGTCAAAAAGTAATGCCATTTTCTTTATTTCAGGTGAAGTTTCTGATAAAAATACCTGAAATTTTTCCCAGTTATAAATGATTATATCATTTACGTTCTGAAATATTTTGTTTCTTACTTTTCAGGTTTGTAGGCTCGCAAGGAAAATTCAAAATGGCTGCCCCCTTAGAGTTGTGTCAAAAACAAAGAGCAGTGATTGAATTCCTTGTTGCTGAGGGGGAAACCCCTGTGAACATTCACAGATGATTACAAAATGTGTTTGAGGACAATACTTTAGATTATAGCAATAATGAAAGAGGGTTTGAGAGGTAAACATTATTCCAGTGACGAGGAAGTGAAAACTGCAGTGAAGAAGTGGCTCAAAGAACAGTCAACAAAATTTTATGAGGCAGGGATACATGCTCTCATTCGAAGGTGGAACTATTGAGAGAAACAGTGACTATGTTGAGAAGTAGGGATGTGATCCACAGAGGACCAGCTTCATTTTGATGTATGCTACATGTTCCTGTGTTGGTAATTATACCTGTCCTAAAGAAAATGACATTACGTTTTGACTCACCCTCGTACAATGGTACTGAAAAAAGTGACTTATGATCGTTTTTCACATGACGGTTGCAGTATCCCCATGGTCATGGGATCAAAATTCAGACACTTGACAACTGACTCATATTTATGACAGTTGCAGTGTCCTGGAGTAATGTGTGACCTTTTAACAAGCAAAGTCTATAGGGAAGTCAGATTCACTTAAAAAATTGTGTTACTAACTTAACAACTGCAGTGATTCACCTAACAACTGTGGCAAAAAAGGTCGTAAAATTGGGCAAAATTCAATGGTCTCACTTAACCACAGAAATTTTGGGCTCAATTGTGGTCCTAATTTGAGGACTACCTGTATATGTACATTCAGACTTGCAAAATGATTGTGAATGAAAGGCTATGGGACTTATGAGATTTTCCTTTTCCTTTCTTCAAATGTCTCTAGTTACCAGCTACTTCACCTGAATCTGCCTAATAAGCACCTTTCTTTCTGCTGAGATCCATAGCTCCATTCTGACAGGATATCCCGAAGATGCTTTGTCAAGACAGGTGTCACAGAGCCGAGGTGGCGGAGTGGTTAAATGCAGCACTGCAGGCTGCTAGTTCAGCAGTTCAGCTGTTCAAATCTCACCGGCTCAAGCTTGACTCAGCCTTCCATCCTTCCGAGGTCGGTAAAATGAGGACCCAGATTGTTGGGGGCAATATGCTGAACTCTGTAAACCGCTTAGAGAGGGCTGTAAAGCACTATGAAGCGGTATATAAGTCTAAGTGCTAAGAGGCAACTGGACTTTCTGAGCTTTTTCTTTAAAGACGTTTCACTTCTCATCCAAGAAGCTTCAGAGCTGAAAAAGCCACCCCCCGAATATCCAGTTGTTTCTTGAAAAAGCACCTTTGGGACAACCATGGCCTGGATGACTGAGAATCTCCATTGACATTCTGGCAGGACATTTTAGATTTAGATAAGGCAGAAAGATCAAAGAGAGAGCGATGGAATGCCTCATCCATCTCCTGCTGAGGTAAAGATGCTGGTAGGATATCTCTCTGTAAAAACATGTTGCTGGCAACTATCAGACAGATTTTCCAGATAGTGGGAGGTTACAAAAGTAGGGATTACAGGTCGTCCTTGATTTATGACCACAATTGGGACCAAAATTTATGTTGCTAAGCAAGGCAGTTGTTAAGTGAGTCATACCCAATTTTACTATCCTTTTGCCACAATTCTTAAGCAAGTCACTGCAGTTGTTCAGTGAATCACAGTTGTTCATTAAATGCAGCTTCCCCTGTTGATTTTGCTTGTAGGAAAGCAAACTGGCTCGGAAGGTTTCAAACGGTAAATGCAAGACCCTGGGACTCTACAACCATCACAAGTACATGCCCGTTGCCCAGTGCCCAAATTTTGATCAAGTGGTTGTGGGGATGCTATGATGGTCATAAAGGCAAGGACCAGTCATAAGACACTTTTTTTTCAGTGTTGTTGTAACTTCGAATGGTCACTAAATGAATATCTCTTAAGTCAAGGATTATCTGTATGTGGGAAGGGTTTAGAAATTCTGCTTCAGAGAACCAGAGTAGCCATCCTATTGCATATCTGTGCATGCATGAGGAAGCCTACACATGCATGGTTAAAGTCAGTAGTGGGTTCTAAAACTCGTTACTACCGGTTCGAGCGCGTGCTCGTGCTCGTGCACAATGCTTCTGCGCATGAGCAGAAGAGTCCTGGGCGGGTGGGCGGAGCCTCCCGCCGCCACCGCTACCGGTTCACAGAACCGGGCTGAACCGGGATCAACCCACCGCTGGTTAAAGTGCTCTTCTACCTCACATTAACTGACAGTCATGTGCAACTGCATTTCAGTCTACATTCATTAACTTAAGACATGGAATCTATAGCATATCTAAGCAAAGATCAGTTCCTTGCTCACATATAATATTAGACTACCCAACTCCTATTCTGTCTATTGCGGGGGGGGGGGGAATTGGTTCTTTAAAGATAAAAATAAAAACAAAAATGGAAATTAGGAGCTAGGACTTAGAAGAGAAACAGAGAGTCTTCCCTCTACCTAGAAGTCCCAGAGCTCTAATAGGGAGCCTAGAAAGAACAGAGACTGTCTTTTATCTTTGAAAAGTAAAACATTAGGTAGAAATATTGTGTAAGATTACTTTTAATTTGACTGTGGGTATCTAATTATAATAATAAAGTCTAATTTGTTATTTCTGTTGATTGTGGTCCTTTATAAGTGCAGTCCTTATGTAGTTATGCAAATTAGCACCTTTTTACATCAGAGCTGCCTCTATATTAGTATAGTAAAAGATCAGTAGCACTGTGTATTTGGCTCAGAGCTTTATACTGCCGGCTGTATTTTTCTATTTGATGTTCTCTTCAGATGCTATCTGTGTTTTGAACAGCTCTATATCTCCTCCAACGCTGAATGTTTTCCATGTGAATTGCATATAAAAAGAGGATTTTTACCTTTTCTCTTTTCCTTTTTTTCTGAAAACATTCATGATTTCATGAAATGGAACTATAGCCATATCTGTATCTCAAAAAGTTTGTGTATGTATGATTTGCTTTGCCGCCTGTTGCAGTGGTGGAGATAGTGCTGTAGGGTTTGTCTCGTTTATTTCTTTATTTCCTTTCAAATTGTCACAAAGGGACATGAGGTGAGGGAATTCCATTTCTCAGACATCCCAGGGTTATACCCGGGCAAGCACTCCATGAGAGATAGATAAAGGCAGAATAACCAAGCCACTATACCCGTGATGGCGAACCTATGGCACGCATGCCAGAGGTGACATGCAGAGCCCTCTCTGTGAGCATACGTGCCATTGCCAGCTGCTCTTCTGATTTCCGGCACACACATGCGCACCGCCAGCTGGTCTTCGCTGGCACCAAAAACAGCCTGAAAACAACCCCAAAACTGGCCAAAAACCGGCTGTTTTCCAGGCCGTTTTCCAGGCTGTTTCTGGGCCTTTTCTGGGCCATTTTTCAGGCCATTTTCAGTCCGATTTTCAGTCTGTTTTCAGGTCAATTTTCAGGCTGTTTTTCAGGCCATTTTTGGGCTGTTTTTGGCCCGAAAGACAGCCTGAAAACAGCCCCAAAATGGCCAAAAACGGCCAAAAAAACAGGCATGTGCGTGCCAACCAGCTAATCCTCACGTGTGCTGGAGCGCCAGAAAACGGCCCAAAAAATGGCCAAAACACAGGCCGTTTTCCAGGCAGTTTTCCGGCCTTTTTCAGGTCGTTTTTTGGGCCATTTTCAGTTTTTCAGGCCATTTTCAGGCCAATTTTGGGCTATTTTCAAGCCATTTTCAGGCCATTTTTCGGGCCATTTTCAGGATGTTTTGGGCTGTTTTCAGGCTGTTTTTGGCCCAAAAATAACCTGAAAATGACCTGAAAAACAGCCTGAAAATAGCCCGAAAAACAGCCTGAAAACAGTCCAAAAAACAGCCAAAACCACCCAAAAAACAGGCATGTGCACGCCAGCCAGCTGGTTTTTGGGATTCTAGTGCTCTGGCACATGCACCTGCATGCACATGCATGTGTGTTCTGGTTTGGGCACTCGGTGCCGAAAAAGTTCGCCATCACTGCACTATACAGATACAGGAACTAGACTGTGCAGATGCCACAGGGTCTCTGTGAGAGGAAATTTGAGACCTCCGGTGTGTTACTTTATGGGCTGAGCTTTGCTCCTACAGCAACCCACAGTATATCGCAATAGCACTTAGACTTATATACCCCTTCATAGTCCTTTACGCCCTCTCTAAGCGGTTTACAGAGTCAGCATATTTCACCCAACAATCTCAGTCATTTTACTGACCTCGGAAAGTTGGAAGGTTGAGTCAACCTTGAGCCAGTCAGGATGAAACTCCTGGCAGTAAGCAGTGAGTTAACTTGCAATTCTGCATTCTAACCAGTGCTCCACCACGGCTCCTAATACACAAGAATCACACATTATCTCTTTTCCAAAGATAGCTGATCCAATCCTACTGCTTGAGCCGAGATGGTGCAGTGGTTAAATGCAGCACTGCAGGCTACTGCTAGTTCAGCAGTTCAGCTGTTCAAATCTCACCGGCTCACTGGCCATATTTTCTACTTCACAATGGGTGGTGTGGTGGCTCAGCCGAGGTGATGCAGTGGTTAAAGTGCAGCACTGCAGTTCAGCAGTTCAGAGCCGAGGTGGTGCAGTGGTTAAAGTGCAGCACTGCAGTTCAGCAGTTCAGCTGTTCAAATCTCACTGGCTCAAGGTTGACTCAGCCTTCCATCCTTCCGAGGTGGGTAAAATGAGGACCCAGATTGTTGGGGGCAATATGCTGAACTCTGTAAACCGCTTAGAGAGGGCTGTAAAGCACTATGAAGCGGTATATAAGTCTAAGTGCTATTGCTATTGCTATTGATCAAATAAATGTTTTTTACCCACGCATAACCAGACAGATGCATTAGAATTCCAGAGTTGTTCTGGAGTTGGGTGGTGCTAAAATAGAATTAATTAAATAAATAAATGCATCTGGAAATACATTATTTTTAATCCATTGGCAAGATTTTGAATATTTGGAGTAAGACTCTTAATACTGCCTACATATTAACAACCGTTAATCCCCTCCATCTTGGAATTCTTCTCCTTCTGAAATTTTTATAATTTTTTTTTTATAATTTTAAACCTTTTGATTCATAGTATTGTGGTTTTAATGTTTAAATGTAGACCCTCTCCGAAGGGTCTAAACAGTTGAACAGTTAAGAAATAGGAATAAATAAATAAATAAATAAATAAATAAATAAATAAATAAATAAATAAATAAATAAATAAATAAATAAATAAATAAATAAATAAATAAATAAATAAATAAATAAATAAATAAATAAATAAATAAATAAACAAACAAACAAACAAACAAACAAACAAACAAAAAGTCTGTCTGGCTGTCTGGCTCTATCTATCTATCTATCAATCAATCAATCATCTATCTATCTACTGTATCTATCCACTGCCCGTGTTGTATACATGACTCTGGATGGCTAACAATTAAAACAAGAACAAGTAAAAAAAAACATAGCCAATGATTAAAAACATAAATAAATAATAGTACAGCTGTTCATAAACACCATTTTGGTGGACCCTTGAGAGTGGTTTTTGGTCATTCTGTTGGTTTCCACTAATTTTTGCAAATTGCCTTAGGAAAAGAAACTAAACAAATGCAACCACTTGAGCTGCTTTTCTTTTCTTGTCATCCATCATGACAGGACAGTGAGGGCTATAGATCTTTAGAAGACATCTGAATGAAAAGAAAGTGAGCAGATATGACCACTCTATTTCACCTAAGAGGCACCGGAAGGCAGAAGGCTTAAAAATACCATTGGGAAAAGAGCCGCATTACAAAATCTTCAAGTCTCTCAGATAGATAATCCTATTTTAGAGAAACAACATCACTGGCACATTTATTTCACAAGACTTTCAGAAAAATGGATTTATTTATATTTACTTCAAAATTCTGTATCTAGAAAGAAAATCAATGTATATAAATGTTATGTTTATTTTTGTGAATATTCTAGAATGGAATAACAAGGTATTCCTTCATGTCAGCACATAAAAAATTTCTTTATTTGATCAAAAACTAGCTTTAATACGCTTGGTATCTATATGTCTGAGGAGACAACGCCCACATAATTGCAGCAAACAACATGCAATTCTATGCTCTAACTGATGGTATTGTGCTTATTACATTAGAAATAGATTTTCAAAGACAAAAATACTAGAGTTGCTATTAGAGCTGAAACTGGTCCATTCCAGCTAAATTACAACTTATTACTTATAGACCTTCATAATCAGAATAACTCCTGGTGGCTTATAATACAATTAAAAACAATGCACTCAATAAAACCCAAGTGAGAAAATCAATAAAATATGGAACTGTACACTCCTGGTTGTAACCCTAATTCATCAGTAGCAGGTAAAACTTCAACATTGCAGAAAATGTCTAACTTTACAGCCAAAAGATAGCTCTGAATTGTTGACCCTCTTGATTTTGGGAACCTTTCATATTTGATTCTTGGGTGGGGGGGAGACACTGCTCCAGACATATCCAGTGTGCAATCTGAGGATCTTCCTGAGCAAATGGCTCCTGCTCAAGGAACAAGTAGCAGTCATGGTAAGAGTGTGCAAATTTTGGTTGTGCGTCAAATGTGCCAATTCCTGGACAGGGGAGCCCTGCTAATAGTCAATCTGGACTGGACTGCTCTATGTGGAGCTGCTCTTGAAGAGTATTTAGACTGTTTAGAATGAGACAGGGCAGGCAGTAAATGGTGCTGCACATATCACATGAGTCCATAAGCTGCATTGGACAATTAAGAAGAAGAAAAAATACAAGCCCAAACCTGACATCAGTTAATACTGGGATTTAGAAAATGACATAAAACATTGTATCGTCAGAAATATTAAAGGTGGTCTTTGAAGAATGGAGTCAGAAATTAGTAACTAACAACATCAACACTGTCAGTAATGATGTCTGATTCTATGAATTGATTATGTCTAAAAGATGCTAATAAAGGAATGGCAGTTGTCAAACAAACTTTATCTGACAAGATAAAGTATTGAAAATAGAGCTACACGTGACAGGCAAAGAGAATGTTTTGGAAAAGGATGCTTTACTGAATATACAAAAGAAATTGGCTGAAGTTTTAAAAATTAACAAGAAAATACAAATGATGAACCAAGAGAATGACCTTGGGAACATTTTCTTACTGGATCTACAAAAGAAGCTTGTTAAAGGCTTGAAAAAAATCCATGCGATGAGATAAAGAAAAACTGAAGAGAAATCAAATGCTAAGACAAGATTTGATTGAATTAAAGTTTGTAACTATGAGAAGTAAAAGGAAGGAATATAAAGTTAAGTTGCTCTGTGTGATCAAGGTTAAAATAAGATTTTCTTTTTCTTTTTGCAATGTTCTGTCAACATTATGGACTTTTAGCTAATACTATGGTAGAAGTGAAAAGTTGATACTTTATTGATTTGTTTTTGATAAGGGATGGAATATACAATGAAGAGATATCTGTTTAGCGTTATAGGGGTTATTTCTTTATATTTATGATTGGATATAACTTTCCATTCTTTTCTCTTTCTTTTTTAAAATACATTTTATTAAATCGTTTACAAAGAACATGAAAGCTAACACAAAGTAATAAAGAGTAAAAAAAGGAGACGGACGGACGGACGGACGGACGGAAGGAAGGAAGGAAGGAAGGAAGGAAGGAAGGAAGGAAGGAAAATAAGAATTATAAGAAATATAAGAAGCTTCTAATTTTCTTTTCAGCACACATAAATACAATTACAAAATTATCTCTTAATCTATGATTACAAAAAACCTCGCTTTTTCTATTACCTACTAGTTCAACCCTCTATACAAGTTATTTCCCTAATCATAAAACCCACAAATCTTAAGTGCATTATTTTTCATTCCATGCAAAAAATCTATGTGGTTTCCAGTCAGCCATATATGAAGTTTTTTTTAGTTGCAATTTAATCTTTACAATCTGCTGAATTAATATTGTGGATATCTATGTGTATCCATTTTTTTTTTGCTTTTTTACAAGTCCATAAAACATGATGAATGTCCCTTCATGTTGTTCACATGTCCAGGAAGATTTAAAGTACGTTTGTACATTCTATATAATTTCTCTGGTGACAAATAAGATAAGATAAGTAAGATAACTAAGGCCACACCTGGAATACTGCATCCAGTCTTGGTCACCACATTACAAAAAAGATGTTGAGACTTTAGAAAAAGTGCAAGGAAGAGCAACTGAGATGATTAAAGGCCTAGAGACTAAAACATATGAAGAATGGTTGCAGGATTTGGGTATGGCTAGTCTAGATAAAAGAAGGACTATGGGTGACATTATAGCAGTATTCCAGTATTTGAGAGGTTGCCACAAAGAGGAGGGAGTCAACTTGTTTACCAAAGCACCCGTAGGCAACGCAAGAAATAATGGATGGAAACTAACCAAGGAGAAAAGCAACCCGGAATTAAGGAGAAACTTCCTAACAGTGAGGACAATTAACCAGTGGAACAGCTTGCCGTCAGAAGTTGTGGGTACTTCATCACTGGAGGTTTTTAAGAAGAGACTGGACAGTCACTTGTCTGAAATGGTATAGGGTTTCCTATCGGTAAAGTGACAATATGTAGGTTATCTTCAATCAATCAATCAATCAATCAATCAATCAATCAATCAATCATAATAGATCTGGAAGGGACCTTGGAGGTCTTCTAGTCCAACCCTCTTCTAATCCAGGGGGTTGGATTAGAAGACCTCCAAGGTCCCTTCGGGCTCTATTCTGATCGATTGAGTGAAGATAACCTATACTGTCACTTTACCAATACAAATGATCATCATCTTCTCTTTCTCTAAGTTTAGATTGTATTAGTTTTTACTGCTGCAATTAAAATTCTTAATAAAAGTTATGTTTTTTTTGAAAAAAATAAGTCAGTGTAGTCATATGACATCGCATTTTATGATCGTGTTGCTTAGCAATAGAGTTTCTGATCCCACTTACCATTGCTAAGTGTGATCTACCTGTAACCAAATTCACCCTGTAAGTAATCTTCACAGTGCAATTTTGGAAATTGCACAATGGCTTCTATTATAGGATTTTGATTAGCCATAGATTATCAGACCTTACCGTACTGGAATATTCCAGTGACAGTGAGTCTTAAAACAACAACAACAACAACACCCAGATATTTTTTTGGAAAACAAATGCATACACACATCCCCCTTTCAGCCTAATATTGTGTATATAAAGCACAGATTGATACACTGATCTGCTTGACCCTTGGTTAAAAGCCTCTGATGTTCATATCAGGACCATCAATCTACAATGAATTTTTATTATTTATTTCTAATGAGATAAAGATTCAAAGAGGATGCCTACAGATCTCTCAGTTTACCAAGAGTGCTAAAACTAAAATTAAAAACAGCACTTAAATATTGTGTATGTGCACTCTGGAAATTTCCAGTGAAGAAATAAAGATGCTGCGTTTTTATATATATATATGTACATTATATGAAATGGCCAAAACCATCAAAAATGCTGCAAGAACTTCAAATAAGAGCATGCTTCTAAGCCAAAATTGTAGACGTGGGAGTAATTTTTTTTCCAAGAGAAGAGTCATTAACATGAACATAAGATGCCAATACAAGTGTACAAATTTGGATAGATTCCAGTGGCATCTAATCCCATTAAAGCAGAAACTTGCAAACATTGACAATTAGCATATGCATTGAATTCTCTTCTCTCTGCAGCCAAAAATTAACACTCTTGCAGTCATTTTCACATGTAAATTCAATTGCTTCTGTTCCCCAGACACAGACAAATAATTCACACAGACCTATTTGGGACATACATCTACAGATCCTTCCCTCCTACAGATATTGGTGTCATACAGCCTCAGTTCAGTATGCCACCAAAACTCTTTGGCCAGGAGAGATATGTGATATGTGTCAACACAATTGTCTGGGGTACAAAATGTTCCTTTTCGAGATAGTAATGCTGCTAGCAGTAATCACACTCTTTCATTCTCTCACAGGACTATTTTTCCCCCTGTTTCTTCAAAATGCATATAAGATTGCCAAATTTGAAAGAGAAAATGCTTGAAATCTACTGTATAATGTAGTGACTTTGAAGATGTCTCACTGAGGTGGTGTTTATTCCAGATAAACAAGATGGTTAAATTAATAGTATACAGATAGTCCTCGACTTATGACCACAATTGAGCCCAAAATTTCTGTTGTTAAGTGAGACTTTTGTTAAGTGACTTAGGCTCCATTTTACGACCTTTCTTGCCACAGTTGTTAAGTGAATCACCACAGTTGATAAGTTAGTCACATGGTTGCTAAGTGAATCTGGCTTCTCCATTGACTTTGCTTGTCAGATGGTCACAAAAGGTGATCACATGAACTTGGGATACAGCAAAGGTCGTAAGTATGAGTCAGTTGCCAAGCTTCTGAATTTTGATCACATGATCATGGGGATGCTACAAATGTCCTAGGTGTGAAAAATGGTCAATGTTATTTTCAGTGTAATTGTGACTTTGAACAGTCACTAAATGAAATGTCATAAGTCAAGGACTACCTGTAGGTAGTACTCATTTAATTTAATTTAATAATTTAATAATAGAATTTCTATGCCGCCCAACTCCCCGGGGACTCTGGGCGGCTAACAACAAGTAAAAAAAACCAGATAATCAAATAAAAAAACAATGTAAAAACACATTAAATACAATCAATATCTAAAAAAGAACTTTCAATCACACATGCATACATGGGCCGATCTAAAAAGACCTTGTCGAAGGGTCATTGGTTAATGACCATAATTGGGCCTGGCAACTCTGATGTTAACTGACGGGTCATTTAACTGACAGGTCATTAAATAAAACATCAAGTGCCAAATTTATGACATCAGTGCCTCTGCAATCATTATATAAGACATCATCTTATATAATGGGCTTGTAATTTCACTGCCGAATTCTCGATTGACTTTACTTTTTGGGAGCTGGTTGTGAAATGCACAAATGATGGGACGTTGTTATAAACACCTGGCAGCTGCAAAATGATCTAATTTCGATCATGTGGTCACTAAAGAGGGCAGTCATTAAGTGAGGATTGACCCATTTACTTTCTGACCAAGCTGGCAAAGAACTTTGAAAATGGCGATCGTATAATTGTGGGATGCTTGAGAACTGGTTGGAAGGGCAAATAAGTTGCCAAACATCCAAATCAGAATCAGAATCGGAATAGAGCTGGAAGGGATCTTGGAGGTCTTCTAGTCCAGCCCTCTGTTCAAGCAGGAGATCCTATACCATTTCAGACTAGTGACTGCCCAGTCTCTTCTTAAAAACTTCCAATGATGAAGCACCCACAACTTCTGAAGGCAAAGCTGTTCCACTGGTTAATTGTCCTTACTGCTAGGAAGTTCTTCCTCAATTCCAGGTTGCTTCTCTCCTTGATTAGTTTCCATCCATTGTTTCTTGTCCTGCCCTCTGATGCTTTGGCAAATAAATTGACCCCCTCCTCTTTGTGGCAGCCTCTCAAATACTACTGCTATCATGTCTCCAGTAGTCTTTCTTTTCTCTAGACTAGCCAAACCCAAACCCTGCATAATCAGGGGTGGCTTGGCATTTTATGATAGCCAGAAATGCTTTATAGACCATAAAGCACCCTTTCTGAGCCATTATAACTTTGAAAGGTCATTAAATGACCAGTTGTAAACCAACAACTACCTGTAGAACCTCCCTGCTCCTAAACAATGGTCTCTGCAGTCCAGGGGCAGGTTGCTCACTTACTGATACCGGTGCGCTGCACGCGCATCTCCACATTTTGGGCATGCACACGCTCGCTACGTACACACGCCCCCTTGCGAGATTTTGCTTCTGCGCATGCGTGGAAGCAAAATCGCACCAAAATCTCGCGAGGGGACGTGCGTGTGCGCAAGATTTCGGTGAGATTTTGCTTCCGCGGATGCGCAAAAGCAAAGAAAGCCCAAGAATTCTCACAAAAAGATGGCGATGAGCATGACAGACCGGTGGAGATGGCAACAAAGCGGTCAAGCGAAAATTGCGCAATCAGCCGCTCCCTACCGGAGCTAAGCACCGGACAGCTCCGGTAGGAACCCACCACTGCTGCAGTCCCATCTCTACTGAAGAATACTCACAGTACAATCTAGTTGCAACGTAGCAACAGGTTGGGAAATCTCAATATTCCATCCTTGATCAGGGACATGACCCAATTATCTCAACATTGCATTTCCTTAACCAGCAGCCAGCACTGCTGTTATGCCTTACAGGGCCATTTCTAAGAACAGAAATAGCCCCAGGCCAAGTACATGGATAAAAGACCCGTTTAGTTTACCGAAATTAGATTCCCAAGATTTTTCTACCCTGTAGTCCTCGAAGAATTTTTCTTTCCCATTTATTTGGGATCCTTTTTCTTGTGAATCAGGCATCCAAAGATCATTGCAATAAATATGATTTCTCTTCCCATTGTTATGCTTTCTGTACTTCTGAATTTTTCATGACACACTGTCTCAGGTCAGCTAAGGCAGGTGGAGACTGGAATAGTCGAAAATGTGATCTCTAGACAGCTGGGATTTTGATAATTGAAGGAGATGCAAGAAATTGGAATGGTACCATTGTTCTACAGCTTAAGTCTTGATCATACGTAGAACCAGGGGTGAAATTCAGCAGGTTCTGACAGGTTCTGGAGAACTAGTAGCGGAAATTTTGAGTAGTTCAGAGAACTGGCAAATACCACCTCTGGCTGGCTCCAGAGTGGGGATGGGAATGGAGATTTTGCAATATCCTTCCCCCAGGAGTGGGGAGGGAATGGGGATTTTGCAGTATCCTTTCCCTGGAGTGGGGTGGGAATGGAGATTTTGCAGTATCCTCCCCCTGCCACGCCCACCAAGCCACGCCCACATAACTGGTAGGGAAAATTTTTGAATTTCACCCCTGTGTAGAACCCCCTACAAATAATGTTACTGCTACAACCCAGCATCTTAGACTATAATAGTGATGGTCCTGGATAAATTCATGCAGTGGGAAAGACATTTGCATGGGTAAAACCTTTGCAAGAATAGTGTATTGTTCTTTGTATAACACAAACCACTATGTGATCCAATATTCTGACTACCTAGAAATCTATTTGTGAACAGCCACCTTTATACCTGTTTTTCTTATGCATATATCTATACATAAGGTGACCAGACGTCCCGATTTTGGCGGGACAGACCCGCTTTTTCACCATTTGTCCCGCGTCCCGCCCGTCCTCTAAAAAGTCCCGATTTTTTGAAAGAATGCACGACTAGGGCATTCTTTCAAAAAATCGGCCTGAAAGGCAGCAGGCCTCTCAGCTCGGGCCGGCCGTGGGCGGCGTTGGCGGCGGGCAGGCGTCCCGCGTTGTTGACTCCTCCGGCGGTGGCTGGAAGCTGGGGGGAGGGGGAAGGGAGGCTGCTCCTCCTCTCCTTCCCCCGCCCCATCCCTAGCCCCGCCCTCGGAGGCGCCACTGCTGTTGGGAGGGGTGAGGGACGAGGAGCCGTCGCCGCTTTGAGTTTACGAGCAGCGCAAACAGCCCTTCCTCGTCCCCCTCCCCTTTCTCCCCCCCCCCGTCGCCTCGCTGCCGCCGTTGCCCTAGGGCCGGGCGGGCGACCGGGAGACCACGGCGCTTGGATGCTTGGAGCAGGTAAGCTGCTGGCTGCCTCCTTCCCCCGTCTCCCGCCTCCCGTTCGTTGCTTGCCAGCCCGGCCGAAGGGAAGGCGGGAGGCGAGGAAAGGCCTCCCGAAAGGGAGGCGGGCTCCCAAAGGGAGCCGGCAGCCCTTCGGGAGCCCGCCTCCCTTTCAGGAGGCCTTTCCTCGCCTCCCGCCTTCCCTTCAGCCGGGCTGGCAAGCAACGAACGGGAGGCGGGAGACGGGGAAAGGAGGCAGCCGGCAGCTTACCTGTCGCGAGCTGCAGGCATCCAAGCGCCCTCCCGCCTCCCCCCCTCTCCCCACCCACCTCACCTGGATGCCGACATTTGCTGTTTTGCCCTCTGCGCATGCGCAGCGTTCTGCGCATGCGCAGAGGGCAAAACAAATGGCGGCGGCCAGGCGACCCCCCCTCCCGCTTAAAAATAAAAAAATCTGGTCACTTTGCTATACATTATTTAAGGGATTGGAACATAAATGATGGATATCAAGAAATGAACCCAAAGCAGTTTCTGTAGAGCTTCAAGGTATAGGATTTTTTTCCAATAGAAGAGAATATCCGTAGCTCACAGCCATGGAGTTTCCTTTTTTAAGAAGGCATGCAGAGTTCTGGATGCTTGTCTGAAGCTTTTTTTTTTAAATTAATGTGCAAAGATTTAACAAAGATGCAAAAAATATATATATACAGCCATGGCTGCAATGTTTGTACTCACACATGATCTAGATGTTTATCTTGTTAGGTTTCCTTTCAATACATGTTTGTAGACTGCCTTAGTCTCATCTTCCGTTTGGAATTTTGCACAAAGGTCAAAACCTGACCGTCCAAATTAGCAGTAAAGGAGACGTGAACCATTTTAGGCTAGGCCAGTTGTAGCAACAGGCAGCCTAGCTGGATGTCTCATTGCAGAAAGAGGCAGCTTTCTGAGTGCCTGGAAAATACCCTGTTCGTCTCCCATCAACTCATAAAGAAAAATAATTTTCTCTGTAATAAGCTCCATTTTCCTGAATTGTTAAGGAGGAGCAGGAAAGAAAATTATTCCTTTAACACTTCTGAAAAACTTTAAGATGGCATTGCTATGGCAACAGTCCCCCTCTCACTAGATAAAGTGAGAGGAGAGAGAGAGAGAGAGAGAGAGGAGAGAGAGCGAACAAGAGAGAATATGATCCATGGAATCTGAATTTTAATGTCCTAGATTCGATCTGCATATCTCAGATGTCTGTTGTGAATACCATTATTGATTTGCCTTGACTTTGGTATAAATAAATGACAAAAAAATAGTTACTAAGGGACAAGAAAGCTCAAGTAATCTGTATTTGAAAACAGAATGTTTGTAATAGTGTAAAATTAAAATCAAATAAGATATTCTGCTTAAAACGCTGTCCTCTGGCCCAAACACATCTCATCTTGCAGCCAGCAAGAATGGGAAAATGGCATACTGATCAACAAAAGTAAAAGAAATGCATGGATACATATTGGAAATTAAAGTTAAATTAATAATAGAGGTATGTTGGGATATTTTAATCTCTTTAGGTATTTTACTATTTAAGTTTGAAAATTCACCATGTTTTGACACAGAAATGGTAAAAGAACATTTGGAAGAAATATTTATGAAAATAGAAATTTAACTTTGTTATAGCCAATGATACCTGGGCACATCTGAAGCCCTGTGCAGTCTGATCCCTAACATTAAAAATCTGAGAATTTACACTTATACTACAGACCCTAAATAAAAGCCATGATAATGAGTTACTTAGGGGAAATGTGTATGGATTTGTGTGTTTATGCATGCCACTTCTAGGTTTGTATATATCAGAAACCTGTAAGATTGATTCACTTTTAGCACATGACATAACCAGTTTCATATTAATTGTATGTCTTATATTACTTGTCACAAAGATCCAAATTTGACTTTTTTTACATTCAAATACCTTTATTTTCATATTTGAACCCCTACTAAGCAAATGATGTTTTGTTTTTGGGAGACCTCATAAGGCTAGCAGTCGCTGCTTTTAGGCCAGTGGTTGCTTGATAGGACAAATATTAGTATATCCCCTTACTGAAAATTAGACTAATATCTTAACCGCCAATAGAAGAATAGATGAATACCTTACATGTCAAATTGACTACAATCATTATGAGCTGCTCTGTCCCATCTGCAATCCTAACATGCTTATGTAAATTTTCTTTAATATTTACTCAAAGATGGTTATTTACAAGTATCCAAAGTAAAATAAATCTTGCCTGCTTGAGCAGCTAAAATGTTCATAACAACATCTTCCTATTTGCACTTAAGAAAGTGGCATGCTTCCCCCTCCCCCTTTTCCACTCCCACAGCCTTCCACTTCAGTCTTTAATCATGGTAAATCAAAGTTTTGGAAACACATGTGGTATCAGTATTTGAGGGGTTGCCTCAAAGAAGAGGGGGGTCAAATTATTTTCCAAAGCACCAGAGGGCAGGACAAGAAACAATGGTTGGAAACTAATCAAAGAGAGAAGCAACCTGGAATGAAGGAGAAACTTCCTAACAATTAACCAGTGGAACACCTTGCCTTCAGAAATCAGGGTTGGAAGTTAGAGAAAAGGGGATTAATGTAATATATATATTGCTGGAAGACAGAGGCCAAAGGGTGGGGGTGGGCTACATTCGGTGTACAAGACGCACCCAAGTTTTCACCCTCTTTTTGGGGGTAAAAAGGTGTGTCTTATACTCCGAAAAAAACGGTATATATTAAGGTGAATTAATAATAAGAAGGGAACCTAGGCTTTTAACTATGATAATTTTGAATATGCTTGAATAAAATGGTGATGGCTATGAAAATAACATATAGAAATATTGAATAAGCAAAAGATTGAAGATTATAACTTAATATAAACATGTGTATTAATAGTATATCTATATAGGTTTGTTAAAATGTAACAAATATGATTATCAACATTTTATTTGTAGTAAAAGGAATGATATGTAGAATTTGATGGGCATGAAAACAACATATTGAATTACTGAACAAGTTAATAATGAAAGATTATAATTCAACAAAACATGTGCATTATTATTATTAGAATTATATAACTTGTCAGACATAATTAAGATGAACATTGTTTTATTTGTTTTAAAATGTGATTAGAAAGGGGATATTTTTTAAATATAACAGTGGCATAACTAAAAATCAGAAAGGGGAACAAGGGAAGATTATGATTCAATACAAATATGTGTGTTACTATTAGAATTATATAAGTATGTTAAACATAACAAATATGATTATTGGTATTTTATTTGTAGTAAAAGGAGGGATATCAAGAATATGGAGATTGGCATAAAAACAATATATTGAAATATTGAATAATTAAGGAAAGAGTATAATTCAACAAAATATGTGTATTATTACTAAAAGGTTATAAGATTGTTAATTGTATTAAATATGAAGAATACTGTTTTATTTGTACTGAAATGTAACTCTGGTTCAACACTGTTCACACAATGATATGTTTGTAGAAAAATAAAAAAAAGAAAAACTCTTTTAAAAAGAAAAAGAAATCATGGGCGCTCCATCACTGAAGGTTTTTAGGAAGAGACTGGACAGTCACTTGTCTGAGATGGTAAAGGTTCTCCTGCTTGAGCAGGGGGTTGGACTAGAAATCCTCCAAGGTCCCTTCCAGCTCTATTCTATTTTATCATATGGTCAGTGTCAGTATGTCCAATGATACGTGCATGGACTTCAGTGCAGCAGGGGCCTCCCTTTCTCTTTTTGGACTCTCTCATTGTGCATGTGGGAAAGGAGATTGGACCAGAGGTATATCATTTCAAACTGCTTTTGCAAAATGCCCACAGAACATCTTCCTGTTAATTCAGAATCAATGTCCCCACTCCAAAATCACTTTATAGTGCATCCCCTGCAGATGGAAGAAATTGTAGTTCCTGCTTGCTTTGATAGCTATTTAACAAAATATCTACCTTTACACACAAATCCTTCAAACGTCCATTCAGGCTTTCTTTCTGAAATGTGCTGTTTGAATGTTAAAGAACAGAAAATTGTCCCCCCCTCCCTCCCTCCCTACCCCTCCCAAATAAAACCTTGGGACATTTAGAAAAAAAATCAATGACACTAATTTTCCCTTGGGAATGTGGCAGATTTCAGATTCAGGCAAATGGATGAAAAGATTATTCAGGGAAAACAAAGAGTATTATGTGTAGAGATGGAGGCCACGTGGAGGTTGTGTGCAGCAAACTGCCTACCTCAAACGGGCCTCTCATGCCTACATGATCTCACCCAGTTCACATATCCAGGATGATGTAGGACACTATCCTTGGCTGGTATGTGATCTCATCTAGGTTGTATCAACAGGATGTTTTTAAGGATTGGCGAGGAGAATTCACCAATAAAAATGCTGTTACTTTCTTCAACCTTTTGCTGCTTGGAAAACTGTATAAAAAGCAATAAACACTGCGAGGGCAGTCAGACATCTTAGCATCCTGCAATGACTTGTCTCTAACTCCATGGATTATGAAGCTAACCAAACCTACCAAGGGTTAATCTCACTCTTGGCAGAATATTCTTATTCAGAAGCTAAGCTTGGCCACTGGAGGGGAATTTTACAAATAAATTTGCAAGCTTTGCAGATCAATTTTCTACTTGGTTTTATCACCCTGTTTCTCTCTGCCTGTCTGTCTCTTTTCCAGACACATTCCAAAGGCTCACTGCCATTTCTGAAAAAAAATGTAAGGTTTCCATTTCCCTTCTTTTATAGTGCTTGAAACCACACTAGAAACTTTGCTGGCATCTGTATAACCATCAAGAATGTTTAGGAATAAACAGTTTTCAGTAACAATACACCAGGGCTCCTAGCACTGCAGAGTGCATGGCATAGACCTTGGTCGCCTGAATACTCAGCCAGCATTAAAATGATCATAAGATTACATTACAATAGAGGCAGCAGCCATGTAAATAATTGCATATTGTCCCCACTCATTATTTTTTTAAAAAAACCATAGCCCCTGCTGAAAAATTGATGAAAATAAATTTTAAAAAGGCAGAGAACAATAATGCAATGGACTCCAAACAAAAAAACAATAGGCTACTTAGCAACACGATGATGAAAGGCTTTAAAAAATTTAGAAGGGATGGAAGTATTTGAACTACTTAGTACCTACCGTACTGGGAATACTGATAAACCAGGCAAACATAGTTTAAAGAGCCAAAATACAAAACAAGACAAAATCAGGAGGTTATATTAGATGGTGTAAGTTTCTTAACTCCATGCCATTAAAGAAACTCAGGACAGGTTTATAAAACACACACACACACACACACACACACACACACACACACACACACACACACACACACACAGAGTCTGATGAACTTCAGATGAAACAGTGTTAAGAAACTTCATGGTTAGGAGTCTTTTCGTTATGCTAAAATAATATCCTAAATTGGAAACTGCAATAGAGAAGGGCATCTTAATAGTAACTACTGGTATTTTTTTTTTCTGTATGTGCAGTGATGAGGGAGGGGAATGCCAACATTCTTTTGTTGAGTTTTTTCTAAGACCTCAAAATATGGCATTGTCCCTTTACAGCAGTTTCAAAAACCATTTAAAAAAATATCAAACTTTCTCTAGAAGAAAACAGTTAAAGTTGAAACAGAATAACTACTTCAAAAGAATGTATTTGCTTAAACATAGGGGGTGGGGGTGGGACAGAAGAACTTGCAGAAAAAAATCTGAGTGTTATCTGCAAAATACTGTAAGTGAAATTAGGCCCAGTTTTCGAAGACATGTAAATTGGAAGGTTTTTTTTCCTTTAAAAAACAATGTGGCCACTGCTCTAGCCATCTCAGTCATGAGAAGCTTTGTTATCCAAAACAAAACACTCAAATGAATAGAAGTAGAGGAATTTAGTGCATGATCTTCTCGTCGCTAATTGTCTTAAGAGACGAACAAGTCAATAAAAGGGAATATTTGTAGTTCAAGGTTGAACTGTGTGGTCCTTGATGCTCTGTGAGCTTGGTTGTTTTCTTCCAGATGTACCATTACCAAGGTAACATAATAAGGGCTAGAAGGAAGTGCAATTTGATGTCACCTGGTTGGATAATAAAATGTCTGCAAGATATCTACCAAGCTCAGAGAGCATCAAGGACCCCACAGACAAGTAATTATTGTTTCGGCTGTCTACCCCTATTCCAGATGGATTATTGGCATCACAGCAATTTTGCTATGCTGCATACTGAGGTACTCTTAATTATATCTATTATATTTACTATATCTATTAATATATTGTTATCATACATTGCTATTCCATGACGGCCACATCAGAAGGAAGTTGTGTTCTGAAAGGAAATTATAAATGTTGTAACTCCACCTTTAACCCCTCCATCATTACTTGATCGATGGCAGCTTAGAAACCCCTTAAAATATTTTTTTTCCTTTCCCTCCCCTTCCTCCAACAGAAACTAATTTTCAGAGACTGCCCTAAAACAGATTTTGGTAATTACTAATTACGAATTCTCTCTTCTAGTGACAAACCTTACTTAGATAAAATGGCACTGTTCACTCAAAAATGGAAGGTGTCAGCAAGATGGTGTGATTTAAAGTAATGAAAACAACGTGTGTGTGTGCATGCGTGTGGTGGGCAGAATTAATTAAATAGACAATCCTGCCAAAATCAACCTGGTAACTGAACGTGCAAAGAGGTAATGAAATTTTGCAGCAGGGTAAATGAACAGGGAAATGCATTGGGACATTGTGGCTAGATTGTGTTCTTTTGTTGCAGACCTGAGTATTAAATGAAAGAATGTGTGAAAGCTTTATCATATATAGCTAAGCCACTTCTTTAAAATAGGTGAACAGGTCTGCTGTTCATTAGGGCTACTGTATGCAGGCAGATGGATTGGTGAAATCTTCTGCTTCCAGCTGTTTGCTTTCTGAAATCTCTTTGTACATCCTGTGGGAGCTTAAAGAATTAGTAAAAAGTCCAAAGAGTAGTACTGTAGATGAGGCTAGGGCGGGGGAGGAAATTACAAGCAAGCAGATGGTTATGGGTTGTAACCTTGCTAGATTTGGACTCTATATGCTTACTTTAGAATAATAAAAGAGACAGAGGGTAAGCTGCATCCTATATACTGAATTATCTTTCAGGTTGACCTCAATTCTGTGTTTTCAGAAACAATGGATAAGGAATACTAGAGTAAATCCAATGGCTAAGAAAAGTAGATAATATTAGAAAGAAAAGAGAATTCCAAACTGTAAACAATAAAAAGTAATTCATAGTTAACTGAGAGAGAAATTGGTAATATTGTCTTACTCTAAGAAGAGCATCGTTTCTGTGGAACAATAACTTTTTTCCTTTCTAGGTGAAATATTGTGTACGGTAACCTAGAAACTGGTACTCCCACAAACTGGTACTTCTGAAATATCTCAAGCCAAAACTTTTCTCATAACTATTCTAGTTAGTACTGTAGAGCAGGGCTGTCAAACTCGCAGCCCTTGGGCCGGATGCATCATGCGCTGGCCATGCACATGCCTGGTTTAGCAAAGGGGAAAAAAGTCCCGATATGTCATGTGATGCTGCCGTGATGACATGAGTTTAAGACCCCTGCTTTAGAGGATACTGTAAATTCTAGACCAAGATATCTGAAAGATGTATATTCAACCATGCTGGATGGAGAATTCTAGGAGTGGAATACTTCTTAAAGTTGCTGAGAATGAGAAACACTGATATAGAGAAAGGTAATTCCGTGCAAGCCAAAACACAAGCTTACATAAAATACATGTTGACAACATACATTTACTTTTGAAAAATCTGAAGAACAGTATTGATGTGGGAGCTGATCAGAATTGGAGCTTGCTCCAATCAGCAGGCACTGAATAACTTAAACTCTCTATGCATGCTGTTACAGTGACAAAATTAATCTCCTCTCCTAGCTTCAATGGAGGGAAACCATTGTGCCCTCTCACAAACCTAGAGATTAAGTGGGAAATAAAATAAAATTTAAAATCAACAACTTTAAAAGTACTCATGGGAAATAAAAACAATCGGAAAGAGAGAACTGGTAACTTGAACTTGAAACAATATTTAAGACATTCCATTACTATACCCCAGGGTATTTACAATCATGCAAACAAAGCCTTAAGAAGCCTTGGATCCAACGGTTTTTGGACAATTATTATCCTGTCTCCAATTTCCTGTTTCTAGGGAGTTGTTGGGGAAAATGGTTGGACAGGAGATGTGCAGGATCCTAGAGGAAGCAGATTATTTGATCAATTTCAATCAAGTATCAGGTTAGGATTCAGTACAGGTTCTGCTTGCTGATGACATTTGACAGAGGTAGGATGGGGGATGGAATTTTTATGTTTGTGCTTCTTGATCACTTGGTGGTTTTTAAACATGGTGTCCTTCTGAACTGAATGTGAAGTTTGGGAGCTGCAACACAGTGTTGTGCTTCTTTTTTGACTTGCCAGTTCCAGTTAGTGTTGATAGGGCTCTGCACGCCCTCTTCTCCTGTTTAGCATCTTCATGAATCTGAAGGGGATTCATGAAGATGCTAAACATCTTCATCTGGGGGAGGTCCTCTACCAGTTTGGGGTCTAGTTTTATCAATATGCAGTGGGATACCTAGCTGTACCTATTAACCCAGGGTGACCAAGTGACACTATCAATATCCAGTCTCAGTGACCGGAGATGTCTGGATCTGAATGGGGAGAAACAGACTTGTGCTCAATCTGGCCAAGACTGAATGGCTATGGACTTGGGGGTTCTCTGGAATCAGGGATTTTCCACACTTAGTTCAAAGTTCAAAGCCTTTATTGTCATTGTACATCATGTATACAACGAAATTGGTTTCGCTTCTGCTGGTGCAGTCCAGTGGTGAAATCCAAAATTTTTACTACTGGTTCTGTGGGCATGGCTTGGTGGGTGTGGTGTGGCTTGGTGGCCGTGGCAGGGGAAGGATACTGCAAAATCCCCATTCCCTCCCCACTCCTGGGGGAAGGATATTGCAAAATCTCCATTCCCACCCCACTCTGGTGCCAGCCAGAAGTGCGAACTACTCAAAATTTCCACTACCGGTTCTCCGAACTACTCAAAATTACCGGTTTTCCAGAACCTGCTGGATTTTACCCCTGGTTCAGTCCATACAAGAATGCAATACAACATGGATAATATAAAAGAGCCGAGGTGGCGCAGTGGTTAGAGGCAGGTACTGCAGGCCACTTTAGCTGATACTGATCCGCAGGTCAGCGGTTCAACTCTCACCGGCTCAAGGTTGACTCAGCCTTCCATCCTTCCGAGGTAGGTAAAATGAGGACCCAGATTGTTGGGGGCAATATAAAAAATATACATTGCTTACTGGTGTAAACCGCTTAGAGAGTGCTTGCACTGTGAGGCGGTATATAAATCTCACAAAATAAATAAATAAATAAATAAATAAAGAATAATCCTTACACAAGTAATTAGGAAAATAATTAGTCATACGTTTCCATATGTACGTCATATTCTGTGCAACATGTATATTAATCTGGTGTATGGTTTTATATCATGGTATATACATATTACACACTACACTGGCACCAGTGAAATTCGTCATATTAATCTGTTTGTGGTGCTATATTGTGTTTAGGAGTTTGACAGCCCATGGGTAAATGCTGTTTTTAAACCTGTTTGTCCGGCTGGCTATACTTCTGTGTCTTCTGCCCGATGGTAAAAGTGAAAAGAGGCACTAGCCAGGGTGTGAATCATCCCTAAGTATCTTTCTTACTCTGCTGAAACAGCGGGACCTGGCGATGTCATTTAGTGGTGTTAGGGGGCAACCAATGGTTTCTTGTGCTGAATTAATCACTCTCTGTAGTGCCTTCCTTTTTTTTTTTTTATTGTTTTTTTTTTCCAAAAAGTTTTATTAGTACAAAATTACATAGATAATAGCTAAACATTAAATAGAAAGTACAAACATTTTTTTAATTTTTCTCCCCCCTAACCCACCCCTTTCCCTCCCCCCTCCCCCCCGGACTTCCCAGAGAGAGTACAGGGCATAATATCAATAAAATAAATTTAAATTAAATTAAAAATTTTTGACTTCCACCTTATTTTTTTAAAACTTCAACTCCAAATTGTACACTAATAAAAATTCCTTCCTCCTCCTTTCAATCATCTACCCTTCACAACATTTCTTCACTGTTAACTAAGAATTAAATGTTTATTACATAAATGATGACTAAGTATTAAATACAAAAACCTTAAACTTCATCATAAAATCAATCAGTATATAAATAACTTACTATTACTATATATCAGATTATAAGCACTAATTCCAAACTTTAAATAACCTTCCTCCCCCAAAAAAAAAGTTAAATCTAATTGTAATATTTTATAACTGGATAGATAACAATTCCAAATCTTTCTCACAATTAAATAAAACTTAAATTGATATTACACAAAAAATAACTAAATAATAATACAAAAACCTTAAACTTCATCATAAATTCTACCACTCTATTAGTAACAAAATGTTACTATGTATTAAATTATTAGGTTCAAAAAAGTTCTAAATCTTTAAAAAGAATTAATAATACTTTGAATAAGCCCCCCCAAAAAAAACAAAAGAAAAAAAAAAGAATGCAAGAAGTAAAGAAAAGAAAAAAAAATTAAGGAAAGAAGGGAAAAAGAAAAGTACAGTCATAATGGCAACCATCTGTCCAATAAACTTCAACACTGCATCTTGTTGTATCTTGATGATGGTTGCATCTTTTTGTAACTTGATAATTTTGTAGTTGTCAGCTCGCCTCCCATCTGACCCCGATCTTCCATCTCCTTTTCCAGACTGTAGACATCTGTCTGGCTCTGCCAATCATTTAAATTTTGTAAATCTGTTTCGATTTGAAGAGGAAGGGATGGCTTTCCCTCCTCCTCCTCTTTTGTTTTCATACATCTTTCCTCTGGAATCTTGGATATATCAGCCTTTAAGACGTTGACATAAAATTCAGTAGCTTTCTTTGTTGTATTAAGCCGATATCTTTTTCCCAGAAATTTCACTGCAACTCCTGTTGGTGCTTCCCATTTGTAATGTAAATTTAACCTTTTAAATTCATCAATCAGAAAGGTATAATCTTTTCTGGCTTTGAGCATTTTAGAGGGAATTTCTTTCCATATCATCAGTTCCTGGCCATTCACCTGCAGGTTATTTTTAAACGTCGCCTGTATAATCCTATTCCGTAAGGCTCTTGTAGTAAAGTATATTACAATATCCCTTGGTAGGTGTTTTTGTTTTGCATACCAGGAGTTGATTCTATATATTTTATCAATTTGCCTGGCTAGTTCTTCTTTAGACAGTCCAGACACCTGCTCCAAAGCTTCCACCATCCTTCCTTTCAAATCTTCATATAATCCTTCTTTCAACCCCCTGACCCTTATGGCAAATTCCATGGATCTGAATTGCGTCATTAACACCTCTGTTTCAAAATTTGCAATGTCATTTTGTATTTTATCTATATATTCTACTGAAGTTGTCAAAACTTGTTTGTTTTCTTCAATGCGGTTTGCCAAAACTTCAATATTTGTTGCTAGACCTTTACATACCTCCAACACATCATTTCTAATTTGTTGGTCAATATTCTTTAAAGCAGCCTGCATTTTATTATCTATTTCACTAATTTTTTGGTTAAATTCAACAATAAGTTCATCTTTCATAATCTTTAAGGTACTTATTAAATTTTCAGGTGTTAAAGACTTTGGGGGTGTTAACTCAGTGGTAAGTTGCATTTTAGAAATATAACCAGATGAATAATCCATTCTTTTATTCAAAACAATCTTTCCAGATTTTGAAGCCATTTTAGTATTTCCAGTGGTGAACAAAGAAAAAGCCAAGCCTCTAGTTAAAGTTCTTTTAAATTTCTTTTAAAATTCTTTCAAATTCCAAAGCCAGATAGAATTTTATTTTTAAAAAATTGTCAGTTATTATTTAATCCAGAATCGGGAGACAGAGAGAGTAAAGCCAACTTTCAAAATCAAAAATTTCCATAAGAAAAAAAGCTGCTAGGGAAACGAAAGTTACTTTCACTTCTCCTCCCACTTTCTCCGATCGCCATGTTGTAGCCTAATAACTGTTACTTAGTTTCTTCCGAAGTGAAAATCAGCAGTGGAGTTGAAAGAAAAAAAAATCTGTACTTGCCCTTTAAAATCCTGTCTCTCTCTGTCTGCTTGTTTAAACAATTAAGTAGTTGTAATCCCATTCACGAAGCAGCGGGTGGTCACAGCATCTTGCTCCGCAAAAGCGGAGGTTTCCAAGTCCCCGGAGCAAGAGACAGGCTGGCTGGGGAGCCCTCACCTTTCGCGCCCCTAGCTGACACTTGGGGCACTAGGGGGGGCTCTACCCCACCTGTCCGGCTCTCATCTCTCCCCTTTGCCCGGGGCAGAGACTTTCAAGCCGCCAGACAGCTGTTCTGGCGGCTTTAACGGGGAAAAGGAAAGGCGCTCAACGAGGAGCGTCCGCGATGCAGCGATCCGGAACCGGAAGTCTCTGTAGTGCCTTCCTGTCCGCGGCTGTTATGCAGTATGTGAGGACACTTTCTATCATGGACCGATAGAAAGAAGTCATCAGCCGTTGTTCCAGCTGATTTTTCCGCAGGACTCTAAGGAAATGAAGTCTCTGTTGAGCCTTACTAACCACCAGGGAGGTGTTGTTTTTCCAGGTGTCTTTGATAGACTTTATAAAAATGTGACTTCTTTCTCTTGGCACTGTCTGCTCCTAAGGTGTCTCCCCAGAAATCTAGGTAGCTCCCGACTTGATGATGCTCTGGACGTGTTTAAAAAATTGGCTGTTCTCCCAGGCCTTGAGGAGAAAAGTATTAGTAGAGTTGTTTGCTGTGGTATATGTATGGTGTGTGGTTTGTCTAGACACATAGGTTATGTTTATTGCTTTTCCATTTTTAAGCTTTCCAGAGAGCTAGGGAAACCTGGTTCTTCCTCCCAGGATTGGGCTAACATAACAGTTGAGTCATGAAGATGTGTGATCTGGCACTTTGGGAGAAAGGTACTTCTGTTTTTAAAGCACGTTTTTAATGGATTATTGTGAGTCACTTAGAGTCCTTGTATGAGATGTATAAGTCATGTAAATAAATAAATAAATAAATAAATAAAATTGTAAGATAATAAGTGCCTGGAGGCAGCATAAGATAAGAGAAAGAACTGTAGAAAAATACAAAATACAAACATATGCAAGTAGAAGTGGAACAACCATGGCAAAAGAAAACAAATAATAATAGCAAAAGAACCAATAATAATAGTCACCTTGGGTGCAATCCCAAAGCATTTGGATCACCATTTGAACACCATCGGCATTGACAAAATCACCATCAATCAACTGCAAAAGGCTGTTTTACTTGGAACAGCTTACATCCTTCTACAATATCCTTTACGCCATCAAAGAACAACATCTGCCTATTCCAGGTCCTGGGGAAGAACTTGATATGTGGATAAAAATGCAAATCCTGTCTAAACATCTGGTTGACTGTGTGATCAACCTCCTATTGCCTATGAAATACACATAAAAAACAAGCAAAGCTTTGTGATACTATCATGGTGTCCATCTTGACTTTATAACCATTTCCTATAGACACCCCTGAGAGTTCCAGCAGTGAAGTCAAGAAATACAATATGTATGTATATCAGTTCAGGAAACATTCACGTGCAAGATTAGACCCTTGGATTTGGAGTTTCCTAAGGTCCTTTGATATGACTTTTTATCTGCCTGTGATCCGCAGGTAAATGCAACAAAATACTTTGAAAGCACCTAGTAGCAAAATAAAATCCTGGCAATTGTGCTCAAAACAAGAAAAACATCTGCATGCCAGCTTATTCATTGGCAGCATCAATTACCTGGGATAAGATTTATTTGTCAACCGATTGGTGCTTTATGGAGGAATTAATCCGCAGAACTGTAAGACGACCTGAACACCTTATTTATTTATTTTTGGGAAAGGATGGGAGGGGAATCCTTTCATTTGGCAAAAAGGTAATGATGTAAAATGAAGCACTAGCACAAGCAGCTGTTCCTGCTGTCAACAGACAAGCACAAGTGGTGAAAGAAAGAAATAAGGAAAAAAAAGAAATTTCAGAAAGGAAAAAATGGGGCTCAGGGAGAAAATAGAAGAAATTGCTAAAAAATTATAGAACTTTTACCTCATATCTTACCTCATAAGAACATTCGTTCACAATCATATGCAATATGGAACATTTCGTGTGGCTGGTGGATGTAGAGTGATTACTTTTCTATCAGGTTGAACAAATTATTTCAATTATTTACATGTACAGTAGCTGTTGCTTTGCCCATGGCTATTTACATGATTACATCTCACCTCATTTTTAGAATCTGATGTGCCAAATGTTGGATATATCCATCCCCATCCATCAAATTAATTGCTTCATGTTGCAGAAGAGAGGAGGGTTAACCTGATAACCAATATTCATCTCCCTTCTGCTTCTGAGATGCATATATAGGTAGTCCTCAACTTACAACCATTCATTTAGTGACCATTCAAAGTTAAGACAGGGCTGAAAAAAAATGATGTGTGACCTGTCTTTTGTAATTAGGATCCTGGTAGCATCCTCATGGTTGCTTGATCTTGATTTAGGCACTTATATCAATTGCCACACATTTACGACTGTTGCCATTTGCAATCTTCCCAGCCAGCTTCCAGCAAGCAAAACCTTTTGAACTGTCCAGACTGTTCTCACAGTGTTGCTTTCAATAGTTTTAGAAAGATATGTGGATGGCTGGATGGCTGGATGGAGAGATAGATAGATAGATAGATAGATAGATAGATAGATAGATAGATAGATAGATAGATAGATAGATAGATAGATAGATAGATAGATAGATAGATAGATAGATGATATAATTTCTGCTTATTGATTATCTCTTCCCCATTCTATGCCTTTGCCAGCCTTTCATCTCATTTTTGACCATTGGCTTTTTGATGTTTGAGATAGACGATATCTATAGCAATATATATTATTAGCTGTATAGAATGGCATGTATGCTTGCTCTGATCTGGATATTGGGGTAGACTAGGAGTGCAGATAAAGTAGAAATGTGACTGAGAAATCTTTCTCTCGGTCCAACTCACCTTACAGGGTTGTTGTTGGGAAATTAAGAGGAAGAAGGAGCATTCTGTTTACCACCTTGAGTTATTTATAAAAATAATAAAGGCAGGATAAAAATCTAATAAATAAATATAAATAAATTACCCAAAATAATTTTCCAACACCTAAATCAGAGGTAATAGATCTGCCACATGCCTAGATACTGCTGAATTAAAATCCCCAAGGGCCCCAATAGAGAACCAATGGTAAGGAATGTTGAGAACTTGCTGAATTAGGGGACTGGAGGCTAAAACATACGATGAACAGTTGCAGGAACTGGGCATGGCTAGTTTAGTGAAGAGAAGGACCAAGGGAGACATGATAGCAGTGTTCCAATATTTGAGGGGCTGCCACAGAGAGGAGGGGGTCAAGCTATTTTCCAAAGCACCTGAAGGCCAGGCAAGGAATAATGGATGGAAACTGAACAAGGAGAGATTCAACCTGGAAATAAGGAGACATTTTCTGACAGTGAGAGCAATCAACCAATGGAACAGCTTGCCTTCAGAAGTTGTGGGAGCTTCATCACTGGAAGCTTTCAAGAAGAGACTGAACTGCCATCTGTCAGAAATGGTATAGGGTCTCCTGCTTGACCAGGGGGCTGGACTAGATGACCTACAAGGATCCTTCCAACTGTGTTAATCTGTAATTCCATGCTATGAATCAAAGGCCTCAAAGCTCCTAAACTACAGTTCCATCCTCACCAGCAATCTTCAGAGACTCTCTACTGCTGAGTTAAAATCCTGTCTCTGAATCATCAAAACGTTCTGTAGCCATGAAACTTGCTGTCCCATTGCTGAACCCGGTCCTGCTATTGTTGTGTTTGTTACAATTCATTGCCAAATGGCACAAAGTTGATTTGTATGTGTGCAGTACGATAAGGAGAACAATTGATTGATTCTTCCAGATTTCCTGTCCTCCTTCCTCTGGATGTCTTCAGTTGATGGAAAAATATATATTTGTTCAAGGTGCTATAATGGGAGGTTTCACCCTTATGCTACACCAGGGGTGTCAAATTCAATTTCATTGAGGGCCACATAAGGGTTGTGTTTGACCTCAGGGGGATGGGGTGGGCCCAAGCACTCTGCCACCAAAAACAGGCTCCCAAGCACTGTTTTCATCTCCTGCCACCCTCTGCCAGCGAAAACAGAGCCCTCCCGAGCTCCATTTTCACTGGCAGAGGCACTGCGGAATGGTCCTTAACTGTTTCTAGGGCAACCAGATCTAAGCACCCTGTTGGGCCAGATCTGGCCCCTGGGGCCTTGAGTTTGACACTCCTGTGCTACACCATTAAAGGCCATAGAGTGAAAGTAGAGCAGCAGAAAAGGAAAGCTAAAGAAAAAGGATGCCTTTGTTTACCAGGATCACCAAGGAAAGAATTTCCTTGACCCCCACCCCCTTATCCCCACCATCACAATACACAATACACGAGCACACAATAGATACAAAGTTAAGGTAAACTGCTCCAAACTCGACTGCAGAAAATACGACTTCAGCAACAGAGTGATCAATGCCTGGAATGCACTACCTGACTCTGTGGTTTCATCCCCAAACCCCAAAAACTTTAACCTTAGACTGTCGACTGTCTACCTCACCCCATTCCTAAGAGGTCTGTAAGGGGCATGCATAAGCGCACCATTGTGCCTACCGTTCCTGTCTTCCTGTCTTCATTTATCTGTACTTACTTTCTATATGTTTATGTTTATACATATACCTGCTATCTTGTACATGTTTGACAAACAAACAAAATAAAGAACTTAAAAAAAATCTGTGACTGAAGAACCACTTGTTAATAAATTGGCAGTACATTTTTGATTCACATCTCTCTGGTCAGCTCTGTACACTAGGCAAAAGAATAACAATAGTTGTTTACAAACAGCACTACTCAGGGCTTCCACACTTTTCCAAAACACAACAGAGGACAAAGCTATCAGGAAAACAAAAGGAGCTGGCAACTGAATAGGGAACTGTTATTATATTTCACTTTACTACCCCCTTAGCCATTCAGGGTAGACATCTAAATTTACTTTAAAAGAAAAAAAAACCTCAGTGAAATTCTGCCTAAGAAAAACAAAACAGTGTTCATAATTCTCTGCAGGATTTCCTTAAGTTTATTTTGTCAGTTGTTGAAAATAATACTTATTTATTTGTTTTATTGGATGTCCTTTTCCTGGTCAAGTATGCACAAATTTACTAGATTTATCTACCAGTGGACAATCCACATTTTAAGTCAAATCTCTTTATTCTAGATAGGTTTTCATTGAAGCTGTTTTCAATAGAAGGTTTAGTCAATCAAAGGTAGCAAGAAGAGAGACAAAGGTATGCTGAAAATTTTGATATTATTATGTTTGAAGGAGGAAATAAGATGACCTAAGGGTTTTCAGATTTTAACCCAGTCGTGGCTGTCATATTGTATGCAGAAGCCTAGGATGTAAGGATAAGTAAAGTGGAACTAAGATAGCACATTACAAAAGAGTAGTCCCAATCTTGATGTTTTTAATACTCCATTTCAGTGGTGGGATTCAAAAATTTTCACTGCCGGTTCTGTAGGCGTGGCTTGGTGGGCATGGCTTGGTGGGCGTGGCAGGGGAAGGATACTGTAAAATCTCCATTTCCTCCCGATCTGCTGGGAGTCAGGAGGCAGAGAATATATGGGGGTGGGGCCAGTCAGAGGTGGTATTTACCAGTTCTTCGAACTACTCAAAATTTCCACCACCGGTTCTCCAGAACTGGTCAGAACCTGCTGAACCCCACCTCTGCTCCATTTCCTAGGGATGACCCAAACTAAGAAACAAACTTTGTGTTATATTATAGTATATGTGTGTGTGTGTATGTGTGTGTGTTATATCTGTTATATTATATATATATATATATATATATATATATATATATATATATATATATATATATATATATATATATATATATATATATATATATATATATATATATATATATATAATTTAATATATATATTAAACTTTGTATCTTTCAATTTATATTGTTTTTATTTGTTTCCTAGTACGATTTGATAGCTATTAGTAACCTTGACTATCACTAAGTGTTGTATCTTTTTATTCTTGATGAATGTGTTTATTCTCCTTATGTACACTGAGAGCATATACACCAAAGACAAATTCCTTGTGTGTCCAATCACACTTGACCAATAAAGAATTCTATTCTATTCTATTCTATTCTATTCTATTCTATTCTATTCTATTCTATTCTATTCTATTCTATTCTATTCTATTTGATTGACCTTATGTGATGATTTTTAATACCAAAATTGGTGTGTGTGTGTGTGTGTGTGTGTGTGTGTGTGTGTGTGTGTGTGTGAAGATGTAGCCTAAAGGTAATATTTGCTTAAAGACTGCTGTGTGTGTGTGTGTGAAGATGTAGCCTAAAGGTAATATTTGCTTAAAGACTGCTGTGTTTAACATTTGTTCAAACTTATGACAGGGATGAAAAAGTAACTTTATGAATGGTTCTTGAACTTCTTGCACTTATGACCATCACAGTGTCCCTACAGTGTCCCCACCATGATGTAATTGAGATTTTGGGGACTTTGCAACTGGCAAGTGTTTTATGACCACTGCAGGGTCACATGATCATGTGATTACAATTTGTGTGCTTCACAGCTGGCTTCTGACAAGCAGAGTCAATGGAGAATCTGGCAGTAACACCACAAGCTGCAATCACATGATATTTTTCTTAAAGATCATGTCACTTACGTGAAGATTGCTTGTATTTGTCAGGAGTAATGAAAAGAGAAGTGAAAGTTTGTAAAACTTTTCCAGTCAAAATGTTCCCTCTTATGTTTGGTTTTCAGTTTTGTTTCATGCTGCATCTAATGTTCAAGGCCACGACATTAAATGGTGAAAAGCATTCTTTACACTGAAGTCATCTCTCAAAACACTTAGGTTTTGAGACTTCTTATGTTAGAGTTCCATTTCATTTCATTTTTCTTTTAAAAGATAGGAAAGAATTACAGTTCCCTCAATCTGGCATTATCTAAAGTTTGGAAAATGGCCACCTCCTGTGGTGACATTTGATACCTTTATGCTCTTGCTTATCTTCTAAGTAGCAGGAACACTTAAAAAAATGGCTGTCAGGGTTATAATGGTTTCCTTCAGATGTCTGATGGTTATGATTAGGGACTATGGAACTTGTGGTTCAATAGTTGTGGAGGTCACCCCATTAAGGAAAACTGCCACAGGACATTAGAGTGGCTATGTGTCCCGCCTTAAGGAGGACAATCCTTTATTAGAAGAGTTAACAAAAGGAGAGTTATTTTTCTTAAAAAAAAACCTTTCATTTCATGGGTTGTCCAATCTAAGCCTAGTTTAAGGAATTTAAAAACAACAACAGAGAAATAAAATGCTAAATAATTAGTTCTTGTACAGATAGGGCTCTATCAATTTCCATTTGTCACTTTCACATTTTGCCAATTTTAAATTAATTTTGTGCTATTTCTACATCATTCATTCAAAATGCACATCAATTTTTATATTTGTTTATCTATATCAAATGTATATGATACATATTTTTAATAATGTTCTGCACTGAAAAATAAAGTGTATGTTTGGGCTAAAATTCAAGCGCAACAGATTTCTTCTCATCTCTGTGGACAGAAGATTGAACTGGTGAGAGCACTCTATTTAAAGTTTAAACAATAAAAAATATTTCTGAATGTGCATATACGATATTAGCATTTGCACATTTTGGCTGATCTGTAAATCTATAAATCTACAAATCTGTATATCTCTTTCATCTTTTTTTAGTCATTTATTTGAATTCCAGAGGGCAGTGTGTAAGCAACATCTTAAAGTCACACTGCAATTTACATATAGAAAGAAGCAATTTAATACCTTTCTGTTCAGTAATAAATTCTTATTTATTGATGGAGTTTAGTATCGGAAATATGGCATAGAACTACAACCTTCATCTTCACCTTAGTTATCATCTGTTCTGCCAATGATATGTGATCTACAATTAAAATCAACTGCAAAATTTCTTACAATCTGCCAATTCTGCATTGCATCTTAGAATGTAAGACATCATGCAACTTTCAAAAGTATGTTTGAAAGTGAACATTTCCACTTCTTTGAGGGTGAGGTAATGTTATTTACTGTAAGTCACTGATCATGGACATTCCACCATGGGGGGAAAAATCTAACTAGCATTTAATCTCATTCTGTCAATGTACTAAAGTTTCATTAATCTATTTCAAAAGCATCAGCATTGTTACATGTAAAAGAAGAATTTGATGACATTAAGTTTACAGTATTTCAAAGTTGTAGTTTTTGAATCAGACTTGTACTCGTGCATTATGCCTCAAACAAGAAATGTACAGTATTGCAAAATACCGATATAAATTATAATAATTTGAACTGTTGCAGGCCTGCAATATTAACTGTGAATATTGACTCTTCAGATTCTAAATATAATAGAAACAATAGGAGATGCAATAAACAGTTAACTAAATACCCCTTGTGTAGATTCAATCAATTATTTAGCAACAAAACAGTAATGATCATATGCATATAATCACTTTATAACTAACCTATCTATAACCATCTATAACAGGGGTCTCCAATCTTGGCAACTTTAAGACTTGTGGACTTCAACTCCCAGAGTTCTGGGAGTTGAAATCCACAAGTCTTAAAGACGCCAAGGTTGGAGACCCCTGATCTATAATACTTCCCTGAATGGAGAAGGGAATCTTAGCATTACCTCAATCCTTTAGATTTCTGATCAGATGCTCACTGACAAGCATGACAACGAATTCAAAGAACATATTCCCATATAGGGAAAGATTCATGAGTCTCATTTTCATCTTATACCAACAATGACAATTGGAAGGAACCACAAGGATCATCTAGTACAGCAATCTGTAGGAAAGCCAATTAAACCATCTGGCCTCTTCTTAAAAACCTTCAGAAATGAAGACGTTGTACAGATAGACATGTGTAGATCTTAGTATCAGAAAGCTTCTTCTTTTTTGGCTTTGACAGATGATGTAGGCAAATAAGTTTCACCAAAATAAGTATATGGTCCAATGCATTTTCCAAAGATCAAGAAAAAGTAGGTGAATTATAGCTTCAAAATACATATTCGTATGTTGATCTTTGCACATCTTCAACACCATGTTTTAATGTTAAGACACACAGCATTGCCTAAAAATCAATTGTGTTTAAATACAAAAAACCATGCACTTTTAATTATAGTGCTACTCTTGGATAAGAATTGGATCCAGCTTCTTCCAAGTTATTAGATTTAATATGTGAATATGTTATAAAAATAAAAATAAAACATCCTGGACTTTATTAAAAAAAACCTAATCCAAAATGAAATATCAGTGGAGTATTATTTTGTTCCATTACAGTTTATTTTGTCTCATTACAAATGCTTGTCACTGTTTCAAAATTCACTGGAAAATGTGAGGACAGCCAAATGTTCTTTCTAACAAATGAGTTTAGTGCCACAATTAGACTGCATATTAGACCTATTGCAAATCCACAATGCCTATGCATATTCATGCCCATCTCTGGTGGCGATTTGTACTAAGTCCCTTGTATATATGGAAATCTAATGAGGAATGAAAACAGTATGTAGGTGAAAACAGTCGTATGTTTCCAGAGCTTACATAACTCAGGGACCCAAACTAAATATGGCAAGTGATGTTTTTGTTTTCAATTATAGTAGTTAGAAGAGATAAATGCTGTGCCCCATGAAGAAAACAATATGCAAATGCCTCTGTAATAATTATAATAGAAAATCATGTTTGGGAAAATGTTCATCTCATCTCTACTTCAATGGCTGTAACATAGATTGAAAATAAAAAATGTTGCCTTCTGTCCCAACATCCCTAGACTGTTTCCAAAGCTAAATAAAAAGCGGACATTTAGACTTCAGGGTGAAATTAGTATTAAAACTAGATATAAAGAGCTGAGGTGGCGCAGCGGTTAGAGGCAGGTACTGCAGGCCACTTTAGCTGACACTGATCCGCAGGTCAGCGGTTCAAATCTCACCGGCTCAAGGTTGACTCAGCCTTCCATCCTTCCGAGGTAGGTAAAATGAGGACCCAGATTGTTGGGGGCAATGTAAATATACATTGCTTACTGGTGTAAACCGCTTAGAGAGTGCTTGCACTGTGAGGCGGTATATAAATCTCACAAAAATAAATAAATAAATAAAATATAGCCTGACAAGCAAAAATCTATTCTCTACAGTTATGTATTATAAAAATAATAAAGGACTTACTTTATTTACTTTGAAAGACATTTCCCTATTTCTTCCCACTTTCTCCTCTAAAATCTAGTTACCAACTTTTCATCACAATGAAGCATTATTAATAATCATAAACGTAAACTGTTGTAATCAAGGGCAAGTATAGGAAGAATATTTAGCCTTCAGCCCAATAAGGTCTTCCTATGTCCTTTAGAGCCAACTACAAGAGATAGGCAATGTCCAATAGTTTTGCACATGAATGAAAACACATTTCTCTCTCTTGAGACTGGCAAGGATAGGAATATCACAGTGAGTGTAATGTCTCTGTCTTATTATTTTAGTAAGTAAAAATACTGGAGTTAACTAGGTAAAATTTGTTTACCTTAAGATTTCTTGGAATACATTTGCCCCCAGAAGCCCTTCCAGAACATCCACTGAGTTGATCACATGCATTTAGATGGATCCATGCGAAGAATTTAAATCAATATTAAGATTCCATTTACAGACTAGAAAAGGAACTAGAAAAAAGCGGGGTTCATTACTATGACAGATCTTAAAATGGTGAATGCTAAATGGAAAGAAGCGGCTGCCACGTTTATTCTTATTTGTTGCTGAGACCGGTTTACTTTTTCTGCTTAGTAGGACAAATACAAAACACTGATGTTTATTCTTGGCAATGGGCTATGTTTATCATCATCTGGACGACAGTAATTTGGGGCACTGGAGAGGAATTTCAATTCTACTTTGTATAAAAGAATGTGTAATCTTATTTTACAACTATTGGATTTGCTTTCTTCTACTTAGACCTGGAAACTGATGTACATCCTGAACTTGAGCAGAATCAGATCTAAGCAGTCATTTTGCTATACAAATGGTGTTAAGAGCTTGTGTGAACAAAGCAAAGTAAGACTTGCTTACTTCATAGGGCTACATTCACATCTGCTTCAGGGGCGGGTTCCTAATTTTTTTACTACCACTCTGTGGGTGTGGCTTATTTTGTGGGTGTGGCTTGCCAGCCATGTGACCAGGTGGGCATGGGCCTCAGGAGCTTGGCAGCGGCCGGAGAAGTGGGGGGGGGCATTGCCCACCCGCAACGCAGCCCCCCGCAGCGGGAGCAGCAAAACCACGGCAGCGGTTCTTCTAGGAGGCTCCGTCCGGCCTGAATGCTTCTCCCCATTCGATGATCCTAGGCTCCTGCCGCCCATTCCCCCTCCCCTCAGCAGCTCGAGAAGCCTCGAACATGCGAAAATGCCTGGAATCATCACCGCGCGTTCGTGGCTTCTCGGACTGCTGAAGGGAGGGGAACGGAGATAGGTCCTACCGCCCATTCTTTCAGCGTCTCACGTACTCCCTCAGCCATCCTCCCCTGCTTGGACTCACTGTGGGGTAGGAAGGCAGCGCATGCGCAGTGCCAGAAGCTCGGCTTCTGGGCATGCGCAGAAGAAATTTTTTTTAAAAAAATGTAAATTTTTTTTTTAAAAAAAATGGCGGCGACCAGGCATTGGCAACCGACCGCACCGGTATTGTGATGTCACCAGCGGGCCGCTACCGGTGCTATAGAGTGGACCGCACTGGTAGGAACCCACCACTGATCTGCTTCTGTGAAAACAAATCTCGCTGCACTGGCATCCTGAGCAACATTTTTGGCAGAATTGCAGGCTTGTTACTACTGTATGTTGAATTCTCAGACTGATTTTCTTTTTCCTCCTAAGATAACTCATAGAAAAGCACTTAAGAAGAACTGGACATAAGAATGCCTTCATCTTAAAAGAATCACTTTTAGCCCATTTTCTAGGGAAGTACTTCCTTAAGCATTGTTTATAACAGAATAACAGAGTTGGAAGGGACCTTGGAGGTCTTCTAGTCCAGCCCACTCCTCAAGCAGGAAACCTTATTACAGGGGTGTCAAACTCGCTTTGTCACATCGTCATAATGTGACATATCATGACTTTTTTCCCCTTTGCTAAACGGCATGGACGTGGCCAGCATGTGATGCATCCGGCCTGCGGGCCGTGAGTTTCACATCCCTGCCATATTACATTTCAGACAAATAGTTGTCCAATCTCTTCTTTAAAACCTCCATTGTTGGAGCACCCACAACCTCTGGAGGCAAGTCATTCCACTGATTAATTGTTCTAGCTGTCAGGAAATTTCTCCTTAGTACCCTACTATGTTGGTTCTTTCCTTGATTAATTTCCATCCATTGCTTCTTGTCCTGCCTTCAGGTTCTTAGGACCAGTCTATAAGATTAAGAAACATGGTGTTTCTTAAATCAGTAGCAATAGCACTTAGACTTATATACCGCTTCATAGTGCTTTACAGCTCTCTCTAAGCGGTTTACAGAGTTCAGCATATTGCCCCCAACAATCTGGGTCCTCATTTTACCGACCTCAGAAGGATGGAAGGCTGAGTCAACCTTGAGCCTGGTGAGATTTGAACAGCTGAACTGCTGAACTAGCAGTCACTGAAGTAGTTGCAGTGCTGCTTTTAACCACTGCACCACCTCGGCTCCAGTAGAAACCAATGGAAATGGTTTCCATTAGAAACCAATAGAAATTAAACTGATTTGTTTATTAAAATTTATTAAATGTACATGCCAGATTACTGAGGTAAGGTTGCAATATCTTGTGCAGTTTGTCTCTATAACAGTGCCACTATAAGTCAATACTTCTAAAATTCTAGTTCCCAAACTTCCTGTCACTGCCTCATGATTAATAATCTATTCCTCTGTGTTACCACTGCCTGATGTCACTTCAACATATGATTCCTGACAGCCTTTCAGAAACAGATGCAAACTCCTTATCACCACTCATTAATACTTAAGACAATCTTATCTGTATTTCAACTGCTAAGAATAAACATTAGGATACTTCTCTTTACTATCAATTCCCACTCGAGTAACTGAACACACAATGATTAAGAATGCCATTTATCCTAGCTGCTCTTAATATTTTCTTTTATGTGTCAAACAGTTGCTGGAATATAGATTGGGCTAATGTTTGTCTCTCCTTTGGCCTTCTGTTGAGAGCAAAGCCAAAAACAAGTGTTGCTAGTAGTCATTCCCTCAGTCAATAAACTCTGGGGGTGGCCCAACAGTCAATTGGAAGTGACCCAAAGTCTCCAGGAAAGTAGAAGGAGATATCAGAATGCTGAAATAAACCCAAAGATATGCATCAGCTCAAAATATTTGAAGAGGGGGGAAGATCTGAAAATAATTCTGAGCATATTAAATAGCCTCCCAGAATTATGGAATGTTAGATAAAGAGGAGAAAAATTAGTTCCTGTGGGTAAGAAGACATGGCTGAACAGAAGCACATCAGTTAGAAAGAAGAACATAAAGCAACATACTGCATTCTACTGTGAAACATATACTCCTGTCTAGCATCCCCTGAATGGAAGGGGTGGAGGGCAGGCCCTTTGAGAACAGTAAATCAGGAAGAATGTTTGGAGAATGTTTTTTTAAAACAGTGCTGTAATTTATAGTAATCCTAGATGAATAAGATGTTCAGGTAGCTCTTTAGGTTGTCACTTCATCATACCATATTATTCTTGCAAATACATTAGTGAAAGTGATTAGTTACACAAACTATTATGCCAGTCTGGAGAGCTGGGATTTCAAGATACAGGAAACAAAGCAGCTGTTGTATGGTATATCTTTCCCTTTAAGGTAGCACACACAGCAGTTCTCCTTTGGCTACCTGGTCCTGTTGCTTCCATGGTGACTGTTCTTATTGAGATAACTGGGCCTGCTTATGTCACTTATGAAAAGTTCTTTTATCTCTGGTATGCCAGCAGCCTCACCTTCAGGGACAGCTCACCAATCCATCTACCTGACTGATCAAGAAGTCATTCATGTACACCACGATGATACAAAAACAAATGTATCTCTGAAAGTCATACGGATCCTGCTTAGTTCTGTGAAGCTTTGCCAACTCTTGCACTACTTGGCACAGTTTATTTTAATTAAATCTTTTGTCTCGGAGCCTGTGATTACCTGAGACTGACGGCTGCCCTCTGCTTATGAGTGGAGGAGAGGGTAGGGTAGAGAAAAAAAAATCTGGCAGGAGTTAGATTAGGTGAAATCCACCACAATGCTGGGAATGTTGACAGTGCACTATATATACTCAAGCAAAATATCAAGCCGCTGAGTCTACTCAGTTCCTCTATAAGACAACAATATCTTAAAGAAGTCTCTGCATTCTTTCTTTTAAGAAGTAATTCCAGAGATTGTAGAAAAACCACTAAACCACCATCTTCTTTAAAAAAAAGTAGAAGAATTACATTATAGGTTGGTGGGCAATATAGAACTGTAGCCTTCTCGAAAGATATTATGTGCAGAATGAAGAGCCTTGAAATGATCATGCTGTGTCTTCTGTGGCCATCTCTAGAAAGGGTGTGGGGAAATTTTGCTCAACCCCCTGACATTTAAGTCCTGAAAGGTTCTGTTTTATCACTTGTGTTATTTGAACCAGGCCAACAGAGGCAGTTAGTCAGTGGTTTATTTACAAACCTGTTCTAGATGGAGTTACACTTTTCCTAACGGATCAAAGCCATAGCTTGGGGTGGGGTGGAATAGCTTTACATCTATAATACTGAAAGACCAAGGGGCTGGTGGAATGCTTAGAAGTGCCATGTGATTCAAGCTCCAAGCATGGTTAGAGACCCCACACACCCACTTTATGGTTTGTTCCTGTTGCTCCCTTCTGGGAGGCGGTTTCAAAATATTTCTAGCAGGACTACCAGATTCTGTAATAGCTTTGTTCCCTATACTATCCGTCTGATAAACTCGCAAGATTCGTTTTTCTCGCCATATACATGTATACATCCAAATTAGACTGCGTTGTTTTTCTGTGTCATATAATATATGCGGGTATGTGGGTATATGCATACATTGGGGGGGGTCATGTTTATGTAGTGTATATTGGAGGTGGTGACTCTTTGAGAGCTGTATCAGGGGTGGGTTCTAACTAACCTCACTGCCGTTTCGCTTCCTCCTGCACCGCGTGGGCGTGCCTCGTGGGTGCGTGCATGCGCATGCGCAGTGCCAATTTTTTTAAAAAGCCAAAAACAAGATGGTGACTGCACGCACAGTACCAGAAACTCGGCTTCTGCGCATGGTCAGAAGAAAAAATAATATTTTTTTTAAAAAAACAAAAAAAAAACAAAAACAAGATGGCGACCACATGCGCTGTGCCGGAAACTCGGCTTCTGCACATGCTCAGAAGAAAAATAAATAAAAAAATTTCAAAAAAATTTCAAAAAAATTCAAAAAAAAGATGGTGCCCACGGACCGGCACCGACCGAACCGGTTCCGTGATGTCATTGTGATGTCACCAGCAGGTCACTACCATTTCGGGCGAACTGGTCTGAACCGGGAGGAACCCACCTCTGAGCTGCATGCACATTAGTGTACATCTAAAGTGACAATAAAGTTATTCTAAGTCTAAGAATGTGAAGCACTTTTTACCAGCTAAGGCTGATGTATCAGCTATGGTTCTGTTTGGACAGAAGTAGCCTCACAAAGGTAGTTTCTCACTTAGATTAGTGCAATGTGTTATATGTGGGCCTGCCCTTGAAGTCTATTCGGAAACAGTTAATACAGAGCACTGCTGAAGCTGGAAGATCTTTATGGCCTTCAAGATCTTTATGGTATCCAATAAAAGTGCTGGATTTAACCTATAACATATTTTGTACCTCAGGACCAAAGTGTCTGCATAGGGACTTTCTCTTCCATTATGCTTCTACCCAAGCTAAGGTCTTCTTCAGGGACCTATTTTGGGTACCCTTCCTGCTGAAGTGCAGTGAATGGCTACTTATGGGGAAAAAAACCCTATTCAATAGTACCAGGCAAAGACATTTTATTCCCTTGTGTGTTTGTTTTAAGAATGCATTCATTCTGCTAAGATTTTTAACGTTTTCATTGTTGTTTTTACTTATAATTTTAATATGTATTTGCTGATTTTCCTTGGTATCTTTCAATACATTTTTATAACAAGTCTTCATGTTTGTGTTTTAATCTATCACTGTTAATTGTAAACATAATTTTAAATTGCTTTGCGTTTTCTCAACAGGGAACAGCATAGAAATGTTCTTAATGAATAAAAAGTAAAATTAATGTGTTTATTTTAGAAGGAAATTTCTTAATTTAGTTTATTGCCAAGCTAATATGATTTGGTTGTCTGTCAGTAATTCAGCAGGCAGGATTGAAAGAGATTGTTAAGTAAATAAATATGTATCGTACTTTACAAAAAAAAAAAAAAACCCCAAAAAAACCAGCCTTCTATTTTGCATGGCTTTTTATACAACTTGATGATCATGAGATGATGTCCACCATTTCCTAGACACAGATATAGGCTTGCAATCTGCACTTATATATACACAAGTATCTAATGTCATTCATACATAAAATCTAATAGCTTTCCTTCTAGTGCTGAAGTGCCCTCCACACAGAGGTCAGTTCCTCCCGGTTCAGACCGGTTCGCCTGAACCGGTAGTGACCCACTGGTGATGTCATGATGATGTCACAGAACCAGTTTGGTCGGTGCCAGTCCGTGGGCGCCGCCATCTTTTTTTAAAAAAAATTTGATTTTGATTTATTTATTTATTTTGAATTATTCATTTATTTTTTCTTCTGAGCATGAGCAGAAGCCGAGTTTCTGGCACTGTGCATGCGGTCGCCATCTTGTTTTTGGCTTTTGGGGGGGTTGGATTTTTTGCCACTGTGCATGCGTGCATGCCCACCCGGCATGGCCATGTGGCGCAGGAAGAAGCGAACTGGCAGTGAGGTAAGTTAGAACCCATCCCTGCCTCCACAGAATTAAATGTATGACCATTTCATTGTAATCCAGACTGCATGTTGACAATGTATCCATACGTTTTGCACAAGAACCTTGAGAGATTTTTTTTATTTATTTTTATTTTTTATTTATTTATTTATTTATTTTTCTTATATGCCGCCCTACTCCCTGGGGACTCAGGGCGGCGTACAACATTTGAAGAACCACTAAACAATATAATTTAAAACAATTTAAAATACATTTAAAAAGCATTCAAAATCTTACATACACGAGGGAGACCAAGATGAAGTTGTCTCAAAACCCTGCCTGCAGGAAGAGCCATGTCTTCACGGCTTTTCAGAAGGCCAGCAAGGTGGGGGGACAATTTGTATCTCTGGGGGGAGTTGGTTCCAGAGAGCAGGGGCCCCCACAGAGAAGGCTCTCCCCCTAGGACCCACCAGCCGACATTGTTTGGTTGACGGGACCTGGAGGAGACCCACTCAGTGGGACCTAACTGGTTGAAGGGAAGTATGAGGTAGGATGCGGTCCTGGAGATAACCTGGTCCTAAGCCATGTAGGGCTTTAAAGATGATGATCAACACCTTGAATTGTACCCGGAGACCAATGGGCAGCCAATGCAGCTGGCGGAGTAAGGGTGTTACATGGGTGTATCTTGAAACACCCACCACAGCACTCGCAACCATATTTTGCACCAGTTGCAGTCTCTGAATACTCTTCAGAGTATTCATAGAGCCAAGGTGGCGCAGTGGTTAAAATGCAGCACCACAGTTCAGCAGTTCAGCTGTTCAAATCTCACCGGCTCAAGGTTGACTCAGCCTTCCATCCTCCTGAGGTCGGTAAAATGAGGACCCAGATTGTTGGGGGCAATATGCTGAACTCTGTAAACTTAGAGAGGGCTGTAAAGCACTATGAAGCGGTATATAACTCTAAGTGCTATTGCTATTGCTATTCAAGGGTAGCCCCATGTAGAGTGCATTACAGTAGTCCAATCGGGATGTGACAAGGGCATGAGTGACCGTGAGTAGAGCCTCCTTCTCAAAGTATGGTCACAATTGATGCACCAGGCGAACCTGTGCAAAAGCTCCCCTAGCCACAGCTGTAAGATGTTGATCTAATTTAGCTGTGGATCTAGGAGAACTTTCAAATTGCGAACCCGTTCTGAGGGAGTTAATTTTCCTCCCTCAAGAACCAAAGAGGGACAGTTGACATGGTCCTTAGGAGGCAATATCCAGAGCCACTCAGTCTTGTCGGGGTTGAGCTTGAGTCTGTTTCTCCCCATCCAGATCCTGACATCATCCAGGCATCGGCACATTACATTGACTGCCTCCCTAAATTTAGACGGGGTGGTGATGTACAGCTGGGTGTCATCAGCATACTGTTGAAAACTCACCCCGTGTCTATGGATGATCTCCCCCAGCGGTTTCATGTAAATGTTAAACAGAATGGACGAGAGGACCAAACCCTGAGGCACCCCACAAATCAGGGGCCTAGGAGACGACCTCTGTCCTCCTGCCAACACTGACTGAATCCTGTTGGTGAGATAAGAGGAGAACCACTGTAAAACGGTGCCTCCCACTCCCAGCTCGCCGAGATGATGCAGAAGGATACCATGGTCGATGGTATCGAAAGCCACTGAGAGGTCAAGTAGCACCAGGATGGAAGATTCACTCCCATCCTGGGCTCGCCAGAGATCATCCATCAGGGCAACCAAGTCAGTTTCTGTACTGTAGCTGCGCCTGAAACCCGACTGATAGGAATCTAGATGATCAGTTTCCTCCAATAGCCGAAGAAGCTGAAAAGCCACCACCTTCTCCACAACTTTACCTATAAAAGGTAAGTTGGAGACCGGAAGAAAGTTCTTCAAATCTGCTGGATCCAGGGAAGGCTTCTTAAGGAGGGGTATCACCACCACAACCTTTAAAGGCTGCGGTACGGATCCCTCCCTGAAAGAAGCATTGATCACCGCCTGGATCCAGCCACGTGCTACCTCTCTGCTAGCCGAAACCAGCCAAGAGGGGCACAGGTCCAATAAACAGGTGGAAGAGCTCATCGCACCCATGGCCTTGTCCACGTCATCAGGAGAAACAGGCTCAAACGCCTCTCACAACGCTGGACTAAGACTTGCCCAGATTCGACCAGATCTGAGTGACTTTATCTGTCAGAAACTGCGCGAATTCCTCAGCTCTACCTTGCAAGTGTTCCTCACTCCCCCCTTTGGCAAGGAGGGCGCGAGTCATCCTAAACAAGGCAGCTGGGCAAGAATCTGTGGATGCAATAAGAGCGGAAAAATGAGACTGTTTTGCTGCTCCTATCGCCCCTAAATAAGACTTAATAAAAGTTCTTAGAAGTGTTAGGTCGGATTCGGTTTTACTGGCTCTCCAGCGTCGCTCCAGACCTCTCTTGTGGCGTTTCATATCCCAGAGCTCCTCGGTAAACCAGGGAGCTTTCTGGGATCCACTGCCACGGACAGGTCGCAAAGGCGCAATCCAATCTAATGCCCCTGATGCTGCGGTGTTCCAGGCAGCCACCAGGGACTCAGACGAATTGTGTACCAGGGTTTCAGGTATTTCCCCAAGTTCCCTCTGGAATCCTTCCGGTTCCATTAGGCACCTGGGGCGGAACCACCTAGTCGGTCCCGCCTCGCTGCGGGGGAGGAGTGGGGCTGTGAAATCCAACCTCAATAGGAAATGATCTGACCACGACAACTGGGTGGTGACTATATCCCCTAAATTCAGATCATCTCTCCACTGCCCCGAAAGAAACAGATATTTGGAAGAATAAAGAAGGGAGTGGTAGGATCATTCCTGAGAATGCCTTTTAACTGGAGGAATCCTTGGCACCCACACTGATATCAAGGCACAGGTATCCACACAAAATTTTCCCAAGGAAAGTTCTGAAATGGACACTTTCAAGGTAAAGATGAAATTTAGAAAAGGTTTAACATTCCAAAACTCAGATTACTGTGAACAGGATGTTTAAAAAGTCACAAAATGTTCAAAAATAACTGCATGTCCAAGAGTACATTGCTAGATACCTCTTTATCTTAATCTAATAACATGATAGATGGCTTTAATATATGTAGTTTAAAATAGCCTCTGCTTGTTTCAGATAATTTCTGAATTATATTGTGATGGCTATAATAAAAAAAATGTTCATGCATAAACATATTCAACAACATAAATGAAACATTTGAGAGATAAAGAGGTTGAGTGCCAACATTTTCAGTAATCATCATCTGGCATAAGATTTCCATGGTATTTTTAGAACAAAATTAATATACAAATATACAAAGACTGCATTTTGATTCCCATAATATTAAGCAATAAAGCTAGGACAATACAATACACAATTTAGTCTATTATAGTGAAATGGAGGGGGAAATCCACAATATAGAAGCCATAGTAGGGTTAATTCAATTTTGCCTTGAAATAGATTTGTTCGTAATTCTATGAAAAAAAAATTTCACTGTTATAAATAGAAGTGAGCTTTGTGGGCAATGAAGGTGGTTGAGCAGGATGAAATAATTACTTTAGACTCAAAATATGACTCTCAGCCCTCTTGAGGAAGTTTGGTTGTTTAAAATGTCTATCTAAATAAACTCTGCAGATATCTTAATATAGACCTCTCTTATCCATGACCCTCTGTTCCTTGGTTTAATAACGATACTACGTTATTGAATGGAGGGGAAAAATTAATTAAAGTTGATTTCAATTTTTCTTTGGGGATGTGCTAGACACTTTTTTTCATAAGGACTTTCAAGATATGATTCAGTTGGCCTCCTAATAAATCAAAGTGGCAGAACCAGTTAGTGAGAAAGGTAAATATAACCCACATATTACACAAGATTTCTTTGTATTTTTAGCTTCTTCACTAAATGTAATTAACATTATGGCTGTTGGAATAAAAGCTTCCAATGCTCAGTATTATGAAGACCAGTATTATTCCTCTTGTGAATATCTGTAAGCATTATGTTTAAATTATGACACACTCACTTTTTTTAATACAGTAGCTAGAAAATGAAGAGGTTTGTGTATAGTGACCTCACTACAATTAATGGGGAAGCAATACTGATATTGTGTTTTTTTTAAAAAAGCAAGATTGACATAGCAAATTTTCATTTAGCTAAATGTTATAATTTACCATTTCTTTCCCATAGGGCTTCTTCTTCTTAAACAGACAAGTCACATCAGGCTCTTCTTTTTGCCCACAGTCAACCAGACAGTCAATATACACAAATCCCAGACTTGAGTAGACAGACTGGAGACACTAATATGTGTGGCAAAATCGAGGTCTGGACCAGAGATGGAGAAAAAAAAATTCTCCAGGTTTGTATGACATATCTCCTCAGCTCTGCTCTTGCCAGCAGGGGGAAAAAACTTTTTCTTGAGATGAAGGAAAAGGAAATATGATACAAAGCAGATGCCTTGGAAGAGAACCAAGGAGCAAGAACACCTGGAAGAGAAGCACCAGAAGATGTTAGCAAGGAGAGTGGAAAACAGGCATATGGTTTTGAAAAACTAGTTTTGAAGAAAAGTAGAGAGCTTAGCAGCACTTGGCTAGAAAAAAAAATCATCTTAGGAGGAAAACTCAACTTCTCTGGGACTAGATCTAACATCAATACCTGGGAAGATACTGAAAAAGATAATTAAAAAACAGAGCCAACATCTAGAAACAGGTAAAGAAATAACTAGCAGTCAGCATGGGTTTGTAAAAACAGATCATGCCAAACCAATCTTATCTCATTCTTCAATGTAGTGACTAAATTAGTAGACCAGCAAAATACTGTGGACATAATATACTTAGCAGAGGTGGGTTCCTCCTGGTTCGGACCGGTTCTATAGAACCAGTAGTAACTTGGCAGCCTGGGTCACTAGAACCGGCAGCGACTCAGGCCTGCCACACCACTGAACCGGCTCTCTTGGCGGTGCCATAAGCAGCACCATCTTGCTTTTTGTGCAGTGCTTTGTTTTAACACTGCACATGTGCAAAGTGTGCGCGGCGCATCACTGAGTGAACCAGCAGCGAAGAAAACCAGAACCCACCCCTGATACTTAGACTTCAGCAAGGCATTCAACAAAGTAGACCACAAGCTACTTCTTGGTAAGCTAGAAAAAAGTGGGAAAGATGGCACCACCACCAGATGGATTCGTAACTGGCTGATAAACCATACTCAACGAGTAATCCTTAATGGGTCTACGTCTACATGGAGGGAAGTAAGCAGTGGGGTACCACAAGGTTCCATCTTAGCCCCAGTACTATTCAATATTTTCATAAATAACTTAGATGAGGGAATAGAAGGGGAACTTACCAAATTTGCAGATCATACTAAGCTGGCAGGAATAGCTAACACCCTAGATGATAAGTTCAAGATCCAGATGGATCTTGACAGACTTGAACACTGTGCCCTATTTAACAAAATGAAATTCAATGTAGAGAAAATTACAGTCTTACACTCAGGCAAGAAAAACCAAAAGTACACATATGTACTTTTGGGTGAAACTAGACATAATAGCAGTAACTGTGAGAGAGATCTTGGAGTCTTCGTGGACAACCAGTTAAATATGAGCCAGCAGTATGCAGCGGCAGCCAAAACAGCCAATCCAATCCTAAATTGCATTAACAGAGGGATAGAATCAAGATCAAGTGAGGTACTAATACCACTCTATAAAGCCTTAGTATAGGCCTAAAAAACTGCATCCAGTTTTGGTCGCCACACTATAAAAAAGATGATGAGACTCTAGAAAAAGTGCAGAGAAGGGCAACCAGGATGATTAGGGGACTGGAGACTAAAGCATATGAAGAATGGTTACAGGAACTGGGCATGGCTAGTCTAGTGAAGAACCAGGGGAGACATGATAACAGTGTTCCAATATTTGAGGAGCTGCCACAGAGAGGAAGGGATCAAATTGTTTTCCAGGGCACCTGAAGGCCAGATAAGGAATAATGGATGGAAACTGTATCAGAGTTTGTTGTAGAAAATTAAATCTGGAAGCACACACAGATAACTGATTCAGCTGGATTCATTAACTTCTTTATAAACATAGTTATATATATATATATATATATATATATATATATATATATATATATATATATATATATATATATATATATATATATATATATATATATATATATATATATATATATATATATATATATATATATATATATATATATATATTTACAATACCAAAAGTAGAGTTCTTCTTCAATGTAGCAACAGTTACAAACTGTTTCATTTCTAGCAGCAGACAAGCTTTCAGTTCAGAGTTCAGAGTGGACAGAGAGTAGAGTGGCCTGAGCCACGCCCAGCCTTATAGTTTCAGTTTCGATTCTCTGCAGAGACTCAGATGTGTTTAGCTCTCATTGGCTGACTTAGTTGCTACGTGTATTCATTGGCTGACCTTGCTACAATTGGCTCTCCCAGTTCATGAATATCTTAACAAACTGATCAAGGAGAGACTCAACCTAGAAATAAGGAGAAATTTTCTGACAGTGAAAACAATCAACCAATGGAACAGCTTGCCTTTGGAAGTTGTGGGAGTTCATCACTGGAGGCTTTCAAGAAGAGATTGGACTGCCATTTGTCAGAAATAGTGTAGGGTCTCCTGCTTGGGCAGGGGGTTGGACTAGATGACCCACAAGGTCCCTTCCAACTCTGTTAATCTGTTAAATCTGTTAGATGGGAGGGAAAAAACAGTTTTAAATCTTCAGGAAGTAGAGCAAAGATCTGTGTGGATGAAGAGGAGGCAAAGAATCCAATGGATTATTTAAGGCCTATGTTGAAAACAGAGTTAAGTATCTCTGGGCTGGAGGTAAGAGAAAATGTCAGATCATGAACCAGAAATCTCTAGGGACTTAAGAGGAAATACTACCAAAATTTGACTGAAGGTTCCAATCTATCTTTATTAATACTGCTTTTTACCTTGTTTACAGGCAAGTAAATTTCAGACTACAAGAGTCCCATTTGTCTCCCAAGCCTGTGTTAAGGTGGAGCGATCTATTCAAGATGTTTCAGGAAGATGGATGGTGGCAGTGTGGAAATATCATGTAACCCATAGCCAGAAACTGCACCATGCAGTTGAGCAGGAAAAGGGTGCCGACAAAGGCACAGTTGGGATGATCAAGACGCCTTCAGCCACTCCGCATCCTTGCTGGCATCCTCTTCATTTCCAAACATTATTAATGCAGCGTAATTTTCAGTCTCACCAGTTGCAGAAAAAGTACTGGCATATTTATAAAAATGAAAATGGTAACAAGAAAAGGCAATTGAAATCAAATTTAAGAGAATGTACTTGGTCTGAATTTCCACTAAGTCTTCAGTCCTGAATGAACAGCACAGATCCAGACATCACTTTCTTCATTTTGATGTCAGATTTGGAAGCCATAGAAGAATCAAGATCCCTCTTCCCAAGAAGTAGTGGAAAGTAGCTGAAGAACAATACAGTGATAAGAAAAAAAAGGCTGGTTTAAAATTTGTCTAATGCATGATTCTGAGTTCTGTAATAAATATGGATATATAATATAATCACTGTCTTCATGCTTAAAACTTACAATTAGACTTTCTTGAGTATGCTTGAGAGACTTACAAATAAGCTACAAGAAATGCTCTTGATTTCATTTAAGTGTCAACAAAATCAATCAGTTACTAAGATGCTAAGAAGGAGAATATTATTTAGAATACAAAAATCTAAAGGTATAGTCACAAGTTCAAGGTAGGAAAACCTTATTTTCTAGTATACCATCAAATGAATTGACTAGAAATAAATTGCAGAAATAATAAACAAGCTAGCTTTCACAAGCTCCAGAGAGCGGATTAATCATCAGATTAGTATATACTGAATACACCCACAGCACTTTTTAATATATTGATCAGTCAAAAATTCAATGTTAGTTTTGTGTTATTTAATAAGGAAGACTAGAAGTGGTTTGGTATGCACTTACAAGTTCAGAGCTTTTAGTCTAATTGTCAAAGATGAAAGTAATTTATGGAACTCCAAGATCTGAAAGAATTAATGGTATTAGTAATTTAAAAGCATTATCCAATGAAGTATACTTGGTCTCTCTAATTGCTCAGTGTTTTTGCCACATTACATCTATATAGCAGAATTACTGATATTAAAACAGTTTCATAGAGTTGATAAAAAAAGCAGACTAAGCTACAAGATTTCCAGAGTTCCATAGACTTAAGAAAAGCTGAGGTCATAATGTGCCAATATTCGTTTCTGATGCCCTTAGAAGGTATCAGTCATCAAACTGCAATCTGGATCATAATGGACTCCAATGGTTTAATAATGATTCCATCATGTTCCTAATGAGATTGGGGCTGTCCTCTGATGTGAATATTCATAAAAGAAGTTCTATAATGACTTTTTTTCTTGATTAGCAGGCTTGGTCCTGTATCACATCAGACATCTTTTGCTATACCAAAGGGAGGGGGAAAAGAAAACAAATTAAATCCTTGTTTCAAGCAGAGTAAATTAATTTGACTTTAGGTGATCAAAAGAGGAAAAATGTCTAATTAGACATGCAAGCAATCACTATGTTCTTTAAAAACAGGGCTATAGAGACAAAATCTTAATAACCCTCCTTATTCTTCCTCTGGCTGACAAATCACCTTTTAGATAAGAGTTGAAGATAAAATTCAGTGTAATTAAAATCCACTAATCTGTATAGCTTTTTTTTTAGGCAATGATTTGCCAATGGAAATTAATCTTATATAGCTCTTATATAAAGGCAATTATTCGCCAATGGAGTCTCAAAATCTCTATGCAGAAGTTTTGAAATATACAGACAGCGGCTATGCTCAACTAAAGAACTATTGAAGTTACAAAGAAAATATGTAGCTGCCATATTCAATTTGCGGAGACATAGGCTAATGCCTCATTCTCATAGCCATAGCCTCCATCCCCAGGTCCAAGATGCCTTGCTGACTTGTCCTTGTCGAGGATCTGTCCTTGAACTTCCAACATGTAATCAGCCTGATGCTAAGACAGGCTGAAGTCAGATCAAGGTGATTGGCAGGAAAGTGGTATATTCCATCAGAAAAAAGAGACCTCCTAGGCCAACATTCTACATCACGTTGGAAGAGGTGTCTTTAGCTGGTTGTCAACCTGCTGGCTCCAATTGGCTTCCCATTAGTTGTAGAGATTTCTGATTCCATTGTCGTTTCACTGGGACTGCCAGAATGCCATATTCCTCTTTTGCAAATATTGTTTTTGTCTTTTTTTGAGGGGTGGGTGGTTCAATGGGTTGGAGATGATCTGGGGAATATGAAGTCAGTTTCCTTTCAATAAGTACTACACAGCCCATCATTGCCTCCCACCACACCATTCTCAGCCTTCATTGTCTTCCCCACTTATTCTTCTTCTGCATACAGTATCCATCTCTCTCCACCACTTCTCCAAATGGCTGTTTATTTAAAAACCTTCCATGCTTAAACTTTGCTTAGAAAATTTCTAAACACACTGCCCAATGAATGTCCTCTCTTACCTGCCTCCACAGACTGGCAGTTCGTCTTGGCTTCCCATTCTGCTGCTCTCGTTGGAGATAATATTTTGTATAGGGAACAAGACAGAGGTGACTGAAATTCTATTTCGTTTGGGCGACTAGCCTTGCAGAGCTGTTGTTTTGGGCAAAAACCAGAGGCACTTGTCTTTCAGAGATGTTTAAACCCTAGTCAGATTGTTAGTTCCAAGCAAATAGAAGCACTTGGCATTTATTTTTATTTAACTGGTTGATACTAAGTTGAGTAGTAGAAAGCAAGAGCAAATGAGAGATTCTTGATAAAAGCATAATAATAATATTAACAACAACAACAACAACAACAACAACAACAACAACAACAACAACAACAGAGTTGGAAGGGACCTTGGAGGTCTTCAAGTCCAACCCCATGCTTAGGCAGGAAACCTTACATCACTTCAGACAAATGGTTATTCAGCATCTTCATAAAAACTTCCAGTGTTGAAGCATTCACTTCTGGAGGCAAGTTGTTCCAGGGATTAATTGTTCTAACTGTCAGGAAATTTCTCCTTAGTTCTAGGTTGCTTCTCTCCTTGATTAGTTTCCACCCATTGCTTCTTGTTCTACCATCAGGTGCTTTGGAGAATAGTTTGACTCCCTCTTCTTTGTGGCAACCCCTGAGATATTGGAACACTGCTATCATGTCTCCCCTGGTCCTTCTTTTCATTAAAATGTTCCTTGTTCCTTAAAATGTTGTACGCCGCCCTGAGTCCTCAGGGAATAGGGTGGCATAGAAGAACACTAAAAATAAATAAATAAATAAATTAAACTAGACATACCCAGTTCCTGCAACCGTTCTTCATATGTTTTAGCCTCCAGTCCCCTAATCATCTTTGTTGTTCTTCTCTGCACTCTTTCTAGAGTCTCAACATCCTTTTTACAACGTGGCGACCAAAACTGAATGCAGTATTCCAAGTGTGGCCTTACCAAGGCATTATAAAGATCACTTCACGTGATCTTGATTCTATCCCTCTGTTAATGCAGCCTAGAACTGTGTTGGCTTTTTTGGCAGCTGCTGCCCACTGCTGGCTCATATTTAAATGGTTATCCACTAGGACTCCAAGATCCCTCTCACAGTTACTACTGTTGAGCAAGGTACCACATATACTGTACCTGTGCATTTTGTTTTTCTTGCCTAAATGTAGAACCTTACTTTTTTCACCACTGAATTTCTTGAGGTAGTAGGAAGGATCACTTGACAGGCAGCATGGCTTCTGACAGCTACAGCATACCATGACCCCAGAATGAGAGCAGCAGATTTCCTAATCTTGTTTTTCAGGCATATTGTAGGAACAGCACTTTCAGAAATAACATTAATTTCTTCCTGTTTCAAGAATAGGTAATTCCTCCATGAGAAATAGCCCTAAATGATTATTACCCCATGCTTGCTGATATTAAAAATAACATGGCTGGGTACACATCCACTAAAATGCCATGGTGAACTGATATTTCTCTAGAATAGAGAAACATATTAAAGCTTAAACTGGCACTCAAATGTGAGATTCGGGTTTCCAAAATCTCTTTGGAGGAAGGAGATATCACAAGATTACCCCACATGTACTCAACACAGCTTTTTTTTGGGGGGGGGGAGAATGATTACTGGATGGGTCTCCATCAATCTTTTTTTTAAACTACAAGTTTAAATTTTTTTTAGTGTACAGTCAAAGGATGATTATTGTTGGCTTTAGAGAGTTTTAAACAGATTAAAGGCTCAAATGAACTTGATTTAAGGCTTTAAAGCTAATTGAAAAGATCCTTTCTGTTTGGAAAATAACCTTGTTTATACCATGAAACTGATAAGATGACTTTGAAGGTTAGACACCAGAGGGCACTGAATAGAATAGAATAGAACAGAACAGAACAGAACAGAACAGAACAGAACAGAACAGAACAGAACAGAACAGAACAGAATAGAATAGAATAGAATAGAATAGAATAGAATAGAATAGAATTTTTATTGGCCAAGTGTGATTGGACACACAAGGAATTTGTCTTTGGTGTATATGCTCTCAGTGTACATAAAAGAAAAGATACGTTCATCAACAATCACAAGGTACAACACTTAATGATAGTCCGGATACAAATAAGCAATCAAATCATATTAGGAACCAGTCAATATAAATCATAAGGATACAAGCAACAAAGTTACAGTCATACAGTCATTAATGGGAGGAGATGGGTGATGGGAATGATGAGAAGATTAATAGTAGTGCAGACTTAGTGAATAGTTTGACAGTGTTGAGGGTATTATTTATTTAGCAGAGTGATGGTGTTCGGGGAAAAACTGTTCTTGTGTCTAGTTGTTCTTGTGTGCAGTGCTCTATAGCGATGTTTTGAGGGTAGGAGTTGAAACAGTTTATGTCCAGGATGTGAGGGGTCTGTAAATATTTTCACAGCTGTCTTTTTGACTTGTGCAGTATACAGGTCCTCAGTGGAAGGCAGGTTGGTAGCAATCGTTTTTTCTGCAGTTCTAATTATCCTCTGAAGTCTGTGTCTGTCTTGTTGGGTTGCAGAGCCAAACCAGACAGTTATGGAGGTGCAGATTGCACCTCTGTAGAATTGTATCAGCAGCTCCTTGGGCAGTTTGAGCTTTCTGAGTTAGTGCAGAAAGAACATTCTTTGTTGTGCTTTTTTGATGACATTTTTGATGTTAGGTGTCCATTTTAGATTTTGCGATATGGTAGAACCTAGAAATTTGAAGGTTGATACTGTGTTGTCTAGTATTGTAAGAGGTGGAAGTATGGGAGGGTTTCTCCTAAAGTCTATCACCATTTCTACAGTTTTGAGTGTGTTCAGTTCCAGATTGTTCCAGTCGCACCACGAGGCTAGTTGTTCAACCTCCTGTCTGTATGCGGATTCATCATTGTCTTGAATGAGACCGATCACTGTTGTGTCATCTGCGAACTTCAGTAGTTTAACAGATGGATCGTTAGAGATGCAGTCATTGGTATAGAGAGAGAAGAGAAGAGAAGTGGAGAGAGCACACAGCCTTGGGGGGTGTGTGTGCTAATTGTACAGGTATCTGATGTGATTCTGCTTAGCTTCACCTGCTGCTTCCTATTTGTTAGGAAGCTTATGATAGTTACCTTACAAGAAATGTTTTGTTACTGAGTGCAGGAAGCATTTGAGCTATGGTTAACATTATAGTAGAATCAGAGGAAGTTATTGAAGAGAGCAAGCCCCATTGAATAAAACTGAAATTGACTTACAGATGGATGTAAACATTATAGCTTACAAGAAATAGATGAAAATAATGGATTTTCAAATAAAATTAGATGATGATCTATATTTTTTAACAGATATACAAATAATAAATCAGAAGAGTGGTGTGCATTATTTTAGGCCTGTCAAAGATGACAAGAACTTTGAGAGAAGAGACAAAGAACGTATGAGAAAACTGATGTTTTCAGATTTCTCTTTGAGAAAGTCAAAGACTATTATGAGAAAGAAGAAAAATACAAAATTGGTTTATTTGAGCAAGGTTAAAATAATGGGTTGCTGTTTCTGGGGATTTTCAATAGTTTTTTTTATTGGGACTGAATGATGATGGGTATTTCTGGTAATGTTCACTTGGGGTATTATTTTTGGACTTGGGCTTTTATTATTTAAAGAGCGAAAATAGAGAGATCTGTTTAAATAGAAGGGAAGGCATAACTTGGCTGTAATAAATAAACTTTGCAATACATTATTATTTCTGATAACACTTAATGGACTTTTTCTGATTAATATGGAGAAATGAAGTTTTAGAGATAGGCTCTTGGAAAATGGGGTGAGTATAGAATGAAGACTTGTTCAGTTGTATTTTAAAATATAATGATGTTGTTAATGTTGATTATACTTGCTGGGGTTGAGGGGGCAATTCTTTTTCTATTTTTCTTTTTTCTCCTTTTTTGTTTTTCTGCACTTTTTAGGGTTTTAATTTTTTTAAAATGTATTTCTGTACTATGTAGTTGTGTTAGTTTTATCTGTATATGATAATATACTGCATTTTTCGGAGTATAAGATGCACCGGAGTATAAGACGCACCTTAGTTTTGGGGGAGGAAAACAAGGAAAAAAGGCCTCTGCCTCCAAGCAATTTGCCAAACAGCAAACAGCAAACAGCAAACAGCACAGATGATATACACTGTTTGCTGTGTATTTCTGTGCATGTGTGCTTGACCCATAGAAATAGCAAAGAATTGGAGAAATGTACATTATGCCAGAAAGTTTTCTTAAATGTAGTCACACTAATTCCTCCCAATTATTTAAATAGATCTACTCCAAGGTAAGTCAGGATTTAACTCTAATACTAAACAGGACACTGTTACATTTCAGACTATACTTGTACAGAGCTGTTAAAATTAATTAAAATTTCTGGAAGTATACATTATTCTCTATTATTTAAAAGAAGATACAATAGCACTGGACCTCTTCAGAGCAAGCATTTATTTTAAAAAGCTTCTTTATTTTTTTAAGTTGTCTAAAGGTCTCCAACCTTGGCAACTTTAAGACTTGTTGACTTCAACTCCCAGAATTCCACAGCCAGCAAAGCTAACAAAGCTGGCTGTGGAATTCTGGGAGTTGAAGTCCACAGGTCTTAAAATTGCCAAGGTTGGAGATCCCTGGTTAGAACAATAATAAAGCAGTCTTTAAAAAATAAGTCTAATAATTTGAGCATTCTACAGACTTTTATAGTTATTCACTTACCCCCTTGCATCCAGCAGAAAATAAAAATCTGCGTGTCTCTCCCAGTTATTTGCCTCTTTGCAGCTAGTTTCACTTTCATTTTCCCACTGGCAAATCAGCTGTAGGTCGGGAAGCTGCTATTGACTTGCTTGGCTTTACAGGCTCTTCCCTCTTTGCTGCAAGCAGGTAAATTGCTGGAAGACAGAGGCCAAAGGGTGGGGGTGGCTGGGTAGGTGGGGCTGCATTCGGTGTATAAGACGCACCCATGTTTTCACCCTCTTTTGGGGGGTAAAAAGTGCATCTTATACTCCAAAAAATACGGTAATCTTCAATAAAATTATGGGAAAAAAACCCTACAATAACATGGATTGGCCTTAACGCTCATACTCATCTAGCTAAGACATACCGTAAATGTCAGGCAAGGCATGGCTTGAATTTTCACCAGTACTCTCAATTTATTTTCATCCTGTTTACTTTTCCTTAATTCATGCCTTTAGCTTCCTTTTAAAAAAACTTGTCAGAAAGAGTACACAAGTAACAACATGTAAAATCTTTCACATTCCATACAGTTTAAACTTGAAAGTCTACTGACAGGGTCAGGACAGCATTGGAACACTTCCAAAGAGGTCAAAAGGAGTCTTTTGAACTTGAGAAAGTTCAAATTGAAATGTTTTGTACTCCTCTATAAATAGTTCAACTCTATTGTGGGATATTGGCTGCCCACTTACATCAGCTTGCTAATATTGCATTTTGGGCAAGCAAATAATGTTCCCAGTGCCTGTCCTTTCTACTGATACTAGAACCCTCCAATACAAACAATGTCCTTTATTGTATTCCTATATTGTCTTGTTCACACCATGGAAAAAAACAACAACCTGGTTTTTGTTATCTGTCTCCTTCCTTTTCAATATCACCAAGAATTTTCAGTTTGTCTACTCTAATATGCACTTCAAAATCATATACATCCTCGTATGTAAGGATAAAAGATTATTTCTCTCCTGCAGGATATGTTGTAGTTATCTAATCAAATGCATATAGTGAAGGCATTGAATTCATATAGCCAATAATTTCTATGTACAGCACCGAAGGACAGAAGAAAAACTCCCCAAAGGAGCAATACGCAATTATTTTTAAGTACAGAACAAATACATTTTTTGGAAGAATAACAGCAACACATTCTTAGAAATGGCTTACAGTATCACATCAATAATAAATCAGTAAGTCATATATGGACAAACATACTGTATATAGTCATATATAGAAAGACAGACAGACAGACAGACAGACAGACAGACAGACAGACCAACCGACCTAATGTGCTTGGGAAGCCGGAGCCCAAAATAAGCAAAGGTTTGAGATAAATGAAGAGTGTGGGATAAATGGTGATGTTACATTAACATCCTTACCAGTCCTATTATAGGTTTACAGCTCACCCTATAATGATTAAGTTGTGAGTGAGTGACTAAGCCAGAGGACTGTTGAACAGAGACCTAAACCGTTTCCTTTACAGTCTTCCTCACTTCAACCACAGCACCTGGCCCCTACCTCATGCTGGCACTTTGCTATCATTCTGCAACAAAAGCATGAGCCAAATCTCAGCCCTGAACCCTGGGCAGCTGTGTTATAATGACGCCATGTGCACTTTCAAGCCTCCCTGGTGACTTCTTAATTCTAGCTCTCTGATTACAAATGCAATTTCAAGTATTTCTAGTGATCCGTATGATGGAGCAAGACTTCCAGTGACAATTGGCAAACAGCAAATAAGAGCCAGAATTATTTATTATTTTACGTTCATAATCAGTGAGCATTAATTCAAGTAAGATTTTGTTGCTCGCCCTCCCCTCTATACTTCATGCTAATGCGTACCAAAATCTTTAATTCATAATGGCATCCTGCTTCTTCTTTTCCCCTCCCTCTCTCCCTCTAGTCTTCTTCAGAACATGGACCCACCTCTGAATCCCTCCCCCCCCCCACAGGCTCCGTAAAGCAGAAGAGAAACAACTATTAATGGGGCAGGTTGTTTTCTCTTCATGTCCAGTGGCATTTTAAAAAACTCAGCACGTAGGTGCTCAATTGCAAGAGTGCTTCAGTATCTCAGTAAGCAGATGTTGTGTCACCAACAGGCATCTCCTGCCATGGACCTGTGGCTGTCCTCAGCCAGCCCCATTTCAAGCCTAGAGACCAGGAGAAGCTAGCAGGCAGATGGCTTATCTCTCTGTCTAATTATGTCCATTCTGACTGAAACCGGCAGTCAAAACTGGCACTAAAATGGGGCATGTTGGTTTACCTTTTACTTATATAAATCTGCTTCTATATTTGTAGGTGCACTACGTATTCTATAATAAAAACACATTTCCCTCTTGAACAAACATTAAAAATAAAAATAAAGACCACACAATCTTCTAATGTCAAAATATGAAATATACTCCTACAATCCATTATCACGTTAGCCTAAAGGTTGCAACTTTACATTATAAATTCTCCTGGATGAAAGCTAGGATATAAATCTAGTGAATAGAAAACAAAAAGAATCTTGCAGCAATTGGGGTTACTAATTTAGACATTTTAAATCCATTATAGATGTTAACAGCAAGATTTAATAGTGTCCTCATCTGACAAGCTCTGCAAATTTAACAAAGGTAAAGCGATGGATGGAAGGGTAAAGCAAGGAAAGAGAAGAGTTAGCCAATTACAAAAGAGAGAGATTATCTACCAACAGCTTTCCTCCTGTCGCTCTTCCACACAGAGATAATCATTTATGCACAAGGACAAAGCATCAAAGACAGAGCAATATTTCCTTTTGCCCCACCACACTGGCTGGGAAGGGATAGTATCTCAGTGAATTAAACATGGTAGAGTCAAAACTGCTTCCCTCTTTTTCATCACAGTGATACTCTATTGGGGAGGGGAGGAGGGGATGGCAATCTGGTGGAAATGCCCCATGTAAATTAATCCAGACACATGCTGGAGTTAGTTGCTAGTTTATTTGTTATTTTTTTGACAGCCACTTAGATAATCTTATTTTCTTGTGTGACATACCATTAACCCTTTCAGAACAACCAAGTCACCCATTCAGTTAAATATAATTACAGTACAGAAGAAATAATTGGATTGCAAAGCTAAAATAACTTCTAACATTCCGTCTGCCATAAAATCAGAAGTGCTATTATCACTAGTTAATTCAACTTATATTAAGGAAAGACCTGAGGAAAAAAGCATTTACCTGTAGTATTATACACACACACTCTGTCTGTCCGTTCATCCATCCATCCAACCATCCATTTCTCTGAACTCTGTATACACTATAAATAGTAAAGAGCCAAGCAAAGTTCTTTAGGGATAGAGTACCAACATTTGGGGCTGTGACCAAAATAAATCTTCATTTTCAGCATTGCTCTTTGACCCAAAGATGCTTTTTCAGGAGGCAACTGGACTTTCTTGTTTTTTTTTTTTTTTTGAAGACATTTCGCTTCTCATCCAAGAAGCTCCTTGACTGGATGGTGGGAAATGGAAGGATTTATATTCCTTGCAGACATCTGGTCTGTTGCATTCTTTTAGAGAGTCGCTGAGGCCACTTGGAGTAGTGCAAATGGGTATGGAGCCTTCTTGGCTGCAAGATGTTTTCTGCCCTGAGTCCCTTCACTGTTGAAGACAGGCGCAGGCTGTTGGGGGTGATTCTGTGTTGTCTGCATCTCAAGCTGAAGTGCAAATGGTTCCTGTAGTCTGCAATTTTTCTGGAAATCCATTCATAGTCCCACACCATTCAAAGGGTGTTCATCCCAAAGTACATAGCTAAATGTCTATAGAGATTCTCAGTCATCCAGGTCATGGTTGTCCCAAAAGACCTGAATGACAGAGAATCTCCATAGACTTCTAGCTAGACTTTTGATTGGTTCAGTGTTTGTGCCCAATCCTGATTGATTGTTTTGGTAGTGTTAGTTCCCGATTGGTCCTTTGTTTATTCTGGCTTCAGAAGACTATTTTCATTCTCCAAAATTTCAGAACTAGGATATTATGCTTTGTTCAGTGCAATCATTTTTTGGGGAAAAAACTTTTGGGAATCAAGTTTGAGATAGAGGATATACTACTTTACAATCTACTGTATGCAGAATGTGGAGGGAAAGAAAACTTCAAGCAAGTTTTTCCTTCCAGTATGTATTCAAAGCTACAGTTGCTTTGCATTTCAGAATGCATAGCTGTATTTTTTTTAGGGCATGGTCTTAATAAAAAAACATGGGCAGCTGATTCTCTCAATAAAGGCACCAAAAACACAAAACTAATCCAGTTCATCTTTAAATTTCAGAAGATGAATGAATTATGAATTCTTCATAGTGTTATTAAAAATGTAATATACGGTAGGTAACAAATTGCTTTAGCGCTACAGCACCCAATTTAAGTGAGAATTTCATAATGCTCAGTCTATCAGATCTTCCTCAAGTTGCTATGAATGTGCCTCTGTTCCCTCTATGATTTCAGTCTGCTGCTGATCTATCGCTGTCAGCCTCCTTTGACTATTTCACTCCTGAAGGCAAAATATTCCTAAAGGTCAGAGCTGTTATCTAAGACATTGTCAATTGTGTTAATCCATTTCTAAAACCAATGATATTTTCACACTACTAGGTAAGTATCTCCTCTGGATTAATCCCTGGAGATTGGAATCATACTAAATAAATAGAGATTTAGGACAAACTCTGACAAACGATAAAGGGAAAATTAATTCAAGAACAGAATTAAGTAAAGTATCCTCTTGGTGGTCTTAAGAATATAAACACATCTGCATTTGCTGGGTAACCCAAATTTAGAATGTATTTAGATATTCTCAGAGTGGTATATCAAATGATGATATTATATTCAACAAACGAACAAGGAAATCTTGGTGAGAATTAGATAATGATGTATAATAGTAAAGTGGTCTTATGGCTTGGTTGCAATGTAGTAAGATTTTTTTTTACCAGAAATTGTTGCTTCTTCATAGCTGGTTTACTTAATGTGAAAGCCATATTCTGAGAGTGATAAATCTTTGTTCTTTATGAAATAATATGAGGCTAAGAAGAAACCCAGCTCTCCGTGGTAGGCTTCTATTCATAGGATGTATAAAACAAGAGCCAAATAGCTATGTATCTCAGATGCTTTGATTTAAATTTTTTCTGAGTCTTTGCCAGTGTTGTAATTCTATCTTCAAGCTCCTACAATCCCACCAAGTGTGGCAACTCAGAAACCACAAATTCTAGTGTATGTGGAAGATGTTCACCAATACCACCAATGCTGAATATAAATAGCCAATTATCTCAAGTCTTACTGGAGAGGAACCCACAGCAGTCATAGAAGGAAGTGTACAGTATTTGTCTCCTATGTTGTTCAACTATTTCTTTCTGGGTGATTGAGGATTGATTCTAATGGAATAGAGTTTTATAGTATCTATGTGAGTTAGGAATGGGTCCCAGGAAATGTGAGGCAACCACTATATGTGTTTCATAGTCTACATGAAAAAAATCACATGCAGGGATCTTTAGAGTTAAAAGTAAGAATTGGCATAATCAGAAGATAGAATGAGCAAAGAAAAAACAAATTGGATATAAGGATAAATGATAATGTTCTTTTCTTTCTAAGAAACATAATAAATGTATCTCCAGCTTTCAGTGGGAGCCACCAATTATTTGATTGCATCTACAGAGAAGATATCCCATAACACAGAGCTACACATGGTTGATCAGAAAAGTTAAACAGGTTCCAATCTGAAGGGAACTTGAATCAGATAATATTTGTTCCCTATGTCACTGGACTATAGGCTAGACCTGGAAGTAAAAAAAGTTGTAGAAGAAGACAATAGAATACCACATCCATATTTTTGTCAAAAAAACTACATTAATATTGTTGTTAGTGTCCTCAGGAGTTAATTGAACCTGAGGAAAACTTGAGTTTTTCTATAGAGAAGGTAAAAGATGGAGAAGAATAGGAGAAATGAAACAGTATTGCAGAAATAGAAAAGCGATAGACAAGAGCAAATGAAACCAAGTAGAAAACTATGTGGGAAACAGAATCTCAGTATAAAGAATGCCAGATTAAATTTAAAAAAAGGCCAAAGCATAAGCCACACTTGCTTGAGGCAATGTGGATAGCAGTTGGGAGAGTTAGGGGAAAGGAAAAAATGAATTAGAAAGGGCAAGGAAACAACAGAAAATAAGGAAACCTTACGCCACCACTTGAAACTTTGGGCTTAGACAACTTAGAACGATGCCACCTTCAGTCTGACCTAAGCGTAGTACATAAAATTATCTGCTACAATGTCCTACCTGTCAATGACTACTTCAGCTTCAACCACAACAATACACGAGCACACAATAGATACAAACTTAAGATAAACAGCTCCAAACTCGACTGCAGAAAATATGACTTCAGCAACAGAGTGGTCAATGCCTGGAATGCACTACCTGACTCTGTGGTTTCTTCCCCAAACCCCCACAACTTTAACTTTAGACTATCTACTGTTGACCTCACCCCATTCCTAAGAGGTCTGTAAGGGGCGTGCATAAATGCATCATCGTGCCTACCGTCCCTGTCCTAATGTCCCCATTTATTTGTATCCATTTTGTGTATTCATATACCTGTTTATACTTATATTGGTTATCTTATACATGCTTGACAAATAAATAAAAAAATAAAAAACCAGTACAAATATTATCTCTCCGATGGTAAAAGAAATATGAAATTGTAATCCAGGAGTTTCATGTAATGTACCAACAAGCTAAAATAACACCCTATTTTTTTGAAAATATATTCCCCAGCTCAAAAGAAGCTGGGATGAGAGATTTGGCTGAGAGAGTCCAATTTGTTTCAAGGCCTACATTGAATGGGGATGAACCTAATCAAAACCCAAAGTGTTTTACTCAAACCTTCCTGACAGTACAAAAATTATGAGAATGAAAGAGCACTTTATAAAGCTTTTTCTTCCCTGTTTTACGTGGGTAAAGCAAGGAGAATGCTTTTTCTTCTCAATAAGTATCCAATTAATATATAATACTGTGAGGCAAGTAGAAGCCTTTTATTGTGGCATGCTTATTTGCGGGTTAGAGCATCATATCAACCAAGCTAAGTAATATGTTAGCTATGTAGGATCCATGGGGGCGCAGTGGTTAGAATGCAGTACTGAGGCTACTTCTGCTGATTTCTGGCTGCCAGCAGTTCGAGTCTCACCGGCTCAAGGTTGATTCAGCCTTCCATCCTTCCGAGGTTGGTAGAATGAGGACCCAGATTATTGGGGGAAATATACTGACTCTGTAAAACCCGCTTAGAGAGGGCTATAAAGCACTGTGAAGCAGTATATAAGTCTAAGTGCTATTGATATGTAGCATATCTTAGAATGTTGCATGAATCATACACATGTAAGTTATTCAATAAGTTGTGCTTAAATGCCCCAAGGTAATGTGTGATCGTGTGTAATGTAATGACTAGTCTTTTAGATGCTTCATCTTCATAGGCAAAACAGATATTTTTTGAGTCATGATTCTGGGGAAATGGTATTAGTACAGACTGAACCCAACAGAGAAAATTTGTGGGAGACAGGAAATATTTTTTTTCTTAGATCCTGTCTACTATCAATAATGTTCCTAAGAAGATGTTTAGTTGCATGGTCTGGAAGGTACACACATATAGCAGCTTTAATACCATTTGAAACTTGATATGTAATTCAACATAATAATATGAATGGTAGCATTGGTAGTTAAGAGTTTGCAGATTTTGTATATGGTACATTATCGTAACATACCAAGAAGCATAACCACTTTAATGATGAACCACATTTTTATTTTTGAAATGTAAACTACTTTATATTCAGTTTAAAATGTGAAGTAATCTAAAATGTGAACAAGTTTTTTTTTCCAAGGAAGATATTTAAGTATTGCAAATATTACAATCGTGTGGATAATCAGGCAGTATAACTCGTTTGATTAGCCTTATTCATAGTACGGAAATTTTTGGAGCAATAGATCCCTTGGAAAATAACATTTGGGTAATTGTTTAATTCTAGTTTAGGAAATGGATATAGGAGAAACAGCAGCAAGGTAATGTCTTTGAGTTCTGTTTTCTAAACACTCATTTAAATTCTTCTTTAAGCTATGCTCCAGAAAAAAATGTGTTTTCTACTTTTAAAATAGTTCAGATTAAATATAGTGAGAGAGTAGACAAAAAAGAGATAACCAGATTCACTATTTGCGGCACGATAGATTATACACTGGAAGACACTGGTAAATTATTCTTCCTCTGTATTCTATGTTCAATTTTAAAAGAAACGATGTAGACACAATCTACTGTATATTGTATTTCATTTCATATAGTATGTTAAGCAATGTTATCATAAAATACATTATGCATTTAGCATCCACGGCACTAGATTACCCATTTTATGTGTGTACCAAAACATAATGACCAAGAAAAGTAAAGTTAAAAGGATGTTAGCAGTGTTAAAGGCATCTTTATCTAACTCTTTCCTATAATAATGCCATCTCTGTGCTACCTGTATTACAAATTAAAGTTTGGTTTCTGTGATTACATTGGCTGTGCCAATTGAACTAAAATCACTATGAAACATGCTCAGATTCCAATGCATTCAAAATAAAGGAAAGGAATATATTAGGTTAAGCTTGCTATTTATTTAACATTCAGTCCCCAGAGGTAATTATTAACAATGTCTCTAAGAAAAAAAATATCCTTAAGTTATATATCCATTCATAATATTAGTTACAGCCTACACATCACAAAAGGATTTCTCTCAATTGTCGCTTCATAAATTTTCCAGAGCAATATGACAATATGCATAATTTGAGCTGTTCAGAAAGATACAACATTGATTTGTCACAACTCAGAAAATCACTAACAAACTAGCAATTTGTGTGAAATATTACTGGGACTATGAGAAGTTATTGGAAGGAGAGAAAAAATTAGGGAACAATCTGGTGGGAGTTACCACAGATATCTCAGGAGTTGTTGTTTTTTAAGTTATTGCAAGTACAAGTAAAGAGAGTTGCTCAATGTTTAGCATTTATATAAATTGGCCTTTTTTTGTGGGGGAAAAATAGACTTCATCAGTGGTGGGTTCCTACCGGTGCGGTCCACTCTATAGCATCGGTAGCGGCCCGCTGGTGACGTCACAGTACCGGTGTGGTCGGTTGCCGGTGCCTGGGCGCCACCATTTTTTTAAAAAAAATTTTTTAGTTTTTTTTAACATTTTTTTCTGTGCATGCCCAGAAGCCGAGCTTCCGGCACTGTGCATGCGCTGCCTTCCTACCCCACAGTGAGTCCAAGCAGGGGAGGATGGCTGAGGGAGCGCGTGAGATGCTGAAAGAACGGGCGGCAGGAACTATCTCAGTTTCCCTTCCTTCAGCAGTCCGAGAAACCACGCCCACCCAGTCACATGGCCAGCAAGCCACACCCACAAAATAAGCCATGCCCACAGAGTGGTAGTAAAAAAATTAGGAACCTGCCCCTGGACTTCATGATTACAAAACACATCCCATTTTTCCATTCATATTTCTTTTGTAACATATGTTTGTGTGTTTTCTTCTCTCCAAAACATTAACCCTTTCCTGTTTCATGCAAAACTATATGTGAAACCAAAAGGTAAACCAAAAATACTGAGCACGAATTGTCCTTATCTAATACTACTTAAAGGCATGGCTTGCTCCTCATTTCTGTAGCAGAAGTTCCCTTGTGGCAAAAGTAACATGAATTGAATAGAATTTAACCTCTTGTCTCTTTTATCTCTATGGTAATAAAGATTCTTTGGTTTTGCAAGAAAAAATAATGGGCTGTAACTGTGGCCATGGTATACAGTCCTCTTCCTCTTGCAGTCTCTCCCATTGTTCCCTCACCCTCTTTATTCTAGAAGATTAGGAGATCTTCAAGACTTGGTGGAGGTGATTGAAAATAGAAGAAAGAAAAGGAAAGTCCAACTGTATGAGTAGATTGTGTTGGACATAAGTCTTGGTATTATGTGCATTATATGTCTATGGAAATTCTCAGCCATCCAGGTCATGATTAGCCCAAAGGTGCTTTTTCAAGAGGCAACTGGATTTTCTGGTTTTTCTTTGAAGAAGTTTCGCTTCTCATCCAAAAAGCTTCTTCAGCTCTGACTGGATGGTGGGGAAGCCTTCTTGGAACTGTTGAAAGGACTGTGTTGTAGATTGTAGACCACTTCATAAGTGCATGGCACAACCTAGGAGAACAAACATATCAGGGCTAGATTCAGCAGTCCACCTGCATTTAAAAGACACAGGGCACTCGTTTGAGAAACCAAAGTCCACATTTTGAACAGAGAAGACTGCTGGTTTGAAAGAGGGGTCAAAGAGACCATCTATGTCAAAATCGAATAGCGTCTCTCAACAGAGGGGGAGGATTACAACATCATCTATCTCCAATGTACAACACAATCCTGTCAACAGTTCCAAGAAGGCTCCACACACATTTGCACCACTCAGGTGACCATGATGACAGATAAATCTCCAGGTGACCTTAACAACTTGCTAAAAGAATGCAAAAGTCCAGCTGTCTGCAAGGAATATAAATCCTTCCATTCCCCACCATCCAGTCAGAGCTGAAGAAGCTTATTGGATGAAAAGCGAAACGTCTTCAAAGAAAAACCAGAAAGTCCAGTTGCCTCTTGAAAAAGCACCTTTGGGATGTGCATTATACGTTTACTATTTCATAGACTTAGGCTACTCATTATCTAGTCCCTTTAATCAGCCCTCTGGACATATGTGCCCAAAGGGCAGACAAAGGTCCTTGGACAAGGCTTCTAAATACTTTCCAATTTCACTTCTGCTATGCAAATTAATTGCACAAATGAAAGGAAAACATAATAGGTTCACTAATGCACTTTGTTTGTTTGTTTGTTTGTTTGTTTCACTATCAAATTTATATGGGCACCCATTTCACAAGAAATAACTCTGGGTGGCATAGAACAAAGACCTAAAACAACAGACATGTCAAAAACTTTTTAAATAAATTTAAAAGGACAAGGCACACAAGATTAGTTAAATTAGTAAGGAAAGTGCCATCAGTACATTACATCCACAAAGAAAATTGAGCCTAGAGAATTACCACATCAGCCCCAGATTTTACAGGCTTGTTCCTTTAACATTCATTATAAAGCCAAGTTAACCCTGAAAAAATATTAATAATTCTGATTCCTTCTTCATCAAGGATCTCTATAGTGGCAAAAACATTTGAAGAACCTGACAGAGCTAGCAGTAAAACTATAAAAGAGAAAACATCTGAAAATGCAGTCTTGACTTCTGCTCCTTTGCCTTTCTCCTAGACCTCAAAGTAATGCTAAGAGAAAAGCTTTTATCCAGAAACTTTGAACTTTTTGAAGGAGTTACAAGACAAAAGGTGCTTTGCAGAATATTATTCGTAACCGCAGAACTGAACTTCTGAAGGAACATGGCAGGCAGACAGTAGCAAAATAAAATTAAATAGCCATCACTACTCCGCCCACATGCACAAAAACAACCTCCAAAAAACCCACCACATACCATAGACATATTCCATCATCAGATTTATTGACATTAATGAGAACAGTTCTTATTTTTACAGGTCTAATTTTTTCGCCTTTGCTAGTAGAATTTGGAAAACAAAGAGTAATGCTTAGTTGTGCCATCTTTTGAATAGAATAGCCTTCCCAAAGAATTTCATCTGGTCTGGTTTTGCTGACTTCTTAAACAATACTGTTAATTTCATTTGTAACCAATTTTGGTTCCAGAGTTATCAAGAATGTTTGAAATTAAGCGCCTTTTAAGGGCATATTCTTTGATTATATTTTGCTGACCTGATTGCTGCAAATTATGGTAATATAGTTTATTTTATTCTAAGGATGCCTTAATGTTTTACTCGAATTCATGTTATATATGGGTGATACTTTACTTTTTAATCATTTGCAGAAAGGCTGGGCATTAATAAATTAACATTGCAATACAACTCTATGGAAACAATGAAACAAGTAAAAATGCAGCACATTAACATTTATATATGAATCTGATCAAGCTATTACTTCCAATACTCAAGCGTACTCTCAACACACTGCTCTTAATCTATGTTCTTAATCTGCCTCATTTCAGGGATCCTTACAGTAAAAAACCATACCAAAAGTAGTTAAATGATGCTGACAGTTTATCCACCTTGAGCAATTTGGATAATCAACAAAATAAGGCATGGTTAAGAAGCAGAGAAATAGTAATATAGCTTAGGCTAAGGAGAACTAGGAGAGCTCAAGGACATTAGATCAGTAACTGAAAGAAGCTAAATAACTTCAGGGTACAAAATAGATGAGTATGTTCCACCTTATGTTTGGGATTAATTTTGGTTTATAATATTGTTTAGTTCCAGACTAACAAAATCGCACTAAGATTCATTAAAGATCAGCCATGCCAACTAGAAATTATGTGAGGTGTAGTTTCAACATAGTAGGAAAACAGCTAGGGATGGCATTAGATAAACAATTAGAGTTTCATGAGCTATGCCACATGTACAGGACCTAAGTACAGGATGTAAGGTCTAGGGATTACATGAAGTCTTCTAAAGATTTGGTGTGGCTGCTAGATAGAAACCTTTAAAAGGTGCCTGGAGTACTGCAACGCGCTCTACATGGGGCTACCCTTGAAGAGTATCCGGAGACTTCAGCTGGTGCAAAATGCGGCTGCGCGTGCTGTGGTGGGTGTGCCAAGGTACACCCACGTGACACCTGTACTCCGCCAGCTGCATTGGTTGCCCATCGGTCTCCGGGTCCAATTCAAGGTGTTGATCACCATCTTTAAAGCCCTTCATGGCTTAGGACCAGGTTATCTCCGGGACCGCATTCTGCCTCACACTTCCCTTCGACCGGTTAGGGCCCACAGAGTTGGCCTCCTCCAGGTCCCATCGGCTAAGCAATGTCGCCTGGTGGGCCCTAGGGGGAGGGCCTTCTCTGTGGCAGGCCCCGTGCTCTGGAACCAACTTCCCCCAGAGACCCGAGCTATCCCCACCCTGCTGGCCTTCCAGAAAGCTGTTAAGACATGGCTTTTCCTGCAGGCAGGGGGTAGAGCGTAATCCATTTGAGCTCACCCCCAAGTATGTATGAAGTTGAATGGATATTAGATGCTTTTAAGATTACGGTTTTAATTTTTATATCTGTTTTAATGCTTATTTATATTGGTTTCTTGTATTTTTTCTGTTGTACACCGCCCGGAGTCCTCCAGGAGTTGGGCGGCATATAAGAAACACCAAATAAATAAATAAATAAATAAATAAATAAATAAATAAATAAATAAATAAATAAATAAATAAATAAATAAATAAAAGCTATAAACAAATTATATTTTTTAAAGATGCAAAACCAGAAAAAGATTAAATACATGACTTTAATCTTAATTGAATGCATTTTGTGCAAAAGAGGCACATTTGGACACTGAGTCTACATATTTAAAGCAAAGTGGTCAGTCAAAATGTAGCTAGAATATCTGCAGATACTCACTTACAGAGCCTTGGTCAATAGAGTTGTCAAGAAAATAACATTTGACCACTTAGAAAGAAGCTACTGTAAAGTTGGAAATACTGTTGCCAAGATAATAACTCAACATGATGTGCCCATGCAATTATTAGAAATTGAGCTCAACCCAAAGGAAACTAAACTTTGATCATAAAAGGCAAATCCTAGATCAAAAAGCTGGAAAAGAAACAAAAAGTCTTTTTAATATGGCCTTCACAGTGATTAGACATGGTATAATTACATATACAATTAATGTTTGCTACAGAGGTCAAGAACTGTTGCAGCTAAATTAATCAATTACTTGGTATTAGCAGATGTTTCTCCTCCTGGCTCTGATTCAAATACATTTGTTTTTGAAAAGGTGATGATGCCATTGAGAGCAAATTATATGCCTGGTATTAAAAACAGGACAAGGAAGAAAAAAACACCCAGTGGCATTATTTCTATATATTTTTTAAACTGAAGACTGCTAGGGAATATTTTGTGGATCTGCTTTGTTTAGTGACTGTTTAAGATATTTCTACTCATCTTACCATCCCCTACTTGCATTCTCTTCTTTAATAACAAGTAAACTGATTTGAAAGGTGACATTATTTATGGCAGGAGTGTTCCAATATCTCAGGGGTTGCCACAAAGAAGAGGGAGTCAAGCTATTCTCCAAAGCACCTGAGGGCAGGACAAGAAGCAATGGGTGGAAAATAATCAAGGAGAGAAGCAACTTAGAACTAAGGAGAAATTTCCTGACAGTTAGAACAATTAATCAGTGGAACAGCCTGCCTCCAGAAGTTGTGAATGCTCCAACACTGGAAGTTCTTAAGAAGAGATTGGACAACAATTTGTCTGAAATGGTATAGGGTTCCTCCCTGAGTAGGGGGTTGGACTAGAAGAACTCCAAGGTCCCTTCCAATTCTGATATTCTGTTATTTTAGTACAGGGATGTCAAACTCACGCTGTCACATTGTCATCATGTGACACATGACTTTTTCCCCCTTCGCTAAACTGGTGGTGGTGGTGGTGGTCAGCGCATGATGCCTCTGGCCTGCGGTCTGCAAGTTTGACAACCCTGTTCTAGTGGCTTTCAAATTACTCCAAAGTTTTTTCAGATGTTATGGAATGTAGTGATAAGCGGGATCCCCAGGAAGGAGGGTTATTCCAGAAGAATAAGAAGAATAGCCCAGGCATTGTGTGTGTTAAGGTATGTGAGTAACCCTTGAATAACAAGGATATGCACATGGAAATGTTTATGAGAGTAATTATGAATAATTATTCAGCCACACACAGATACACTAACTTGAGTTAAAGTTTACTTTAAGAAATAGCACAATCCAATAAACAGTCCAGGTCATACACGTAATAGTCAGAATAACAGTCCAAAGGATATCCAATTACAAGGCCTTCTTACCAGTTGTCTTTGTCATGCACAGTAACAAAGATATCAAGGTATAAACACAGCTTAGATACAACAGAGAGCAGAATGTCAAAGAAAAACATGTCAGAGAGAATAAGTTGAGACGTTGTACTTACCTGAGACGTCCATTCTCGTAGGGTGGAGCTAGCCGCCAAGATTGGGTATTGGCACAGCCTTCTAGCCAATTATGACTGAGTCTGGAAAAGTATAAAAGGTGGCTCTAGGCCTAGATTCCCCCTCTTTTGACGAGGGATAAATGCCAGACTCAAGTGCCATCAATCTAACAAGTTTATTAACTGTCCAATCACAGAAAATTACACATGAGTTGATATGTGAGCGACCTAACTACCTAACCTAACTACCTACAGAGAGAAGATAACTATGTACACTAATACACCTAGATACCTAATGACTATACGAGTAATAGGCTCCTCGTCCAGCCAGAACATGTTAGAAGGGAGGGACTTGGCGGCTAGCTCCACCCTACGAGAATGGACGTCTCAGGTAAGTACAACGTCTCATTCTCCATAGTGGGTGGAGCTAGCCGCCAAGATTGGGACATACCAAAGTAATTTAGTCCCCAGGGAGGGCCTCCTGATTCTGGCTGGGACCACCGCCCTCCAATGTTACCTGTTCCAGCACTCTGCGCCCAAGATCAGCCTCCTGAGAGGCAAAAGTGTCCAGTCTGTAGTGCCGGACAAATGGCGTTGGAGATGCCCAAGTGGCAGTCCAGCAGATCTCCTCGATGGAAGCCCTCGTGTTCCAAGCCGCAGTGGTGGCTGCACTGCATGTGGAATGGGCCGTAATCCTGGTGGGTCGTGGCAAGGACATTTGTTCATATGCAGTGTTAATGACATTACGAATCCACCAACCCACCATGACAGAGGATGCTTTCCTCCCCAAGGAAGTGTGGTGGAAAGAGACAAACAAGGCCTCAGTCTTGCAAAAGGCAGAGGTCCTTGTATGTAAGTGTACAGTGCGCGCCTCACGTCCAGGAGGTGCCACTGTCCTTCAATGTCTGAGGATGGAGAAGGGTAAAAGGAAGGTAATACCACCTCCTGAGCCCAATGAAAGTAAGAGTTTACCTTTGGCTGAAAGGTGGGATCCAACCGCAAGACCACCCTGCCCTGGTGGAACACACAGAGATCACTCCTGATGGAAAGGGCTGCCAGTTCGGAAATGCGACGGGCAGAGGTGACAGCCCCCAGGAAAACCACCTTGTATGTTAGGTGGGCCAGAGAGACAGAGTGCAAAGGCTCAAAGGCGCCCCCCCCATGAGTACTAATAACACTTTGGACAAGTCCCAGGTGGGATACCTATGCACTACAGGAGGGCATCTATTCATTGCGCCCTTTAGGAACCTGGAGACTAAGGGGTGAGCAGAGAGTTTCCCCAGAGAGGGACAGGGCAGCACCATGGACAGGGCAGCAATCTGGCGGTTGAGGGTACTCGGGGAAAGACCCTTAGCTAGCCCCTGGCGTAGGAATTAAAGGACATTTATGACCGAAAGATCCAGTGGGGAATAACCCTCCCTAGCACACCATGAGCAGAAAGCCTTCCAAGAGGCTGCATAATTACGATGCATGGACGGTCTGTGAGAGTCAAGCAAGACCTCCAGAACGTCCTCAGGGATTTGGCGGCTCCTCAGAGTGAGCCGCTCAAGTGCCAGGCGGTCAGTTGCAACCAGTGCGGCTCTGGATGCTGCACTGACCCCTGGAGCAGCGACCACTCTGTCGGAGGGATCCTCCAAGGGGGTGAGACCGACAAGGAGACCAGGTCGGCATACCAGGCTCTCCTTGGCCAGTCGGGTGCCAGAAGTACCACCTCGGCTCTTTCTTCCAGGAGTTTCCGGATGACCTACGGAATGATGAGGATGGGGGGAAAAGCGTAAAGCAACCCCTGAGGCCAGGTGCAGTGGAGGGCGTCCACCCCTTCTGCCCCCTGAGTTTGATACTGGAATAGAAACCTGGGCAGCTGGGCATTCCCCGGGGTGGCAAAAAGGTCCATCACAGGTTGACCGAATTGACCCACAAGTTGGTGGAAAAGGTCTGGGTGTAAGCTCCACTCTGAGTGGTCTATCTGGTTCCGGCTGAGCCAGTCTGCCCTGACGTTGCTTACCCCAGAGATGTGTTCAGCAGAAAGAGACAATAGGTATTGTTCTGCCCATAGCCCCAACCACATGGCCTCTGACATGGCCTCTGACATGAGCTGACATGAGCTGTCGTGACATGGTCCCACCCTGTCTGTTTATGTGGACCTTGGTGGCCACATTGTCAGTAAGTATCATGACATGAGAGTTCTCCACAAGAGGTCTGAACTGCTGCAGAGCAAGGAACAGAGCCCGTAGCTCCAAAACGTTTATGCTTAGAGTTGTCTCAGTTAACGACCATGTGCCCTGTACCACCTGTGCTTCCGCGTGTGCCCCCCAACCCGATAGGCTGTCATCGGTGGTGACTAAGATTTGTCTTGGGGGAAGGAAGCAGGTGCCCCTGTGGACAGCAGAGGTGGTCCACCAAATCAGAGACTTCCTGACTGAGGGCTGGAGTCTCACTTTGACTGGGGAATGGGCCCTTCCCTGACCCTGATAGGGAAGGAGCCATTGGAGGTCTCTGGAGTGTAAGTGAGCCCATGGGACAATGTGAATGGCCGAAATCATCTTGCCCAGGAGGGAGGACAGCAAATTCAGTGGAGCTGAGTTTTGTCTCAGAACTTGCTGGGTTAAAGCCAATAGACTGTCTCTCCGATCCTGGGACAGGCACACCTTACACCCCAGGGAATCAATGATTGCACCCAGATGGACAATTCTGGTGGCGGGGACAAGCTGACTCTTGGATCGGTTGAGCAAGAAGCCATGGAGTTCCAGCATGTTAAGCACTACCTGGACATCTCTCTCAGCCTGAGAAGGGGAGGCTGAGGAGATGAGAATATCGTCCAGATAGCACTGGATCCTGATGGAAATGGATCTGAGTGAGCGGTCAAGGCTGCCAGGACCTTGGTGAAGACCCTTGGCGCTGAGGACAGGTCAAAGTGGAGCGCCCCATATTCATAATGCACCCCTGCATAGCAAAACTGTAAGTATTGGCGGTGAGATGGCCGAATTGGGATGTGGAGGTAATCCTCCAAGAGATCTATGGATGTGAGTAGATTCCCTTCCGAGCACTTGCCAGAGTTGATTTCAGGGTGTGCATTTTGATTTTTTTTTTTTTTTAAATGGATGACATACCTGTTGAGACACTTGAGGTCCAAAATGGCTCTCCATCCTCCCGAGGATTTGGGCACTACAAACAACATGGAGTAGAAGCCCTGCCCCTGTTGGTCCTCAGGCACCTGGTGGATGACTCGAATGTCCAGGATGTGCTGGATGGCCTGATTCATGAGGACCCGTTTTGCAGAATTTGATGACAAGGGGCAGCGGAGAAGAACCTCGGGGGGTGGGGGTGGAAATGAATTCAAGTGAGAGCGCTGAAGCCAGGGTCTCACAAACCCATGCATCATTGGTGATTTCCTCCCATCCACTGGCATAGGAAGCCAGGCGACCCCCTGTGGGAGGATCGGCCGGAGGTTACTTGTTCTGGTGGAAAGGGCGACCACCGGCCCCTCTAAAGGGCCGTATGAATTGGTTACCCCTGAAGGGTTGGCCAGAAGAGAATCTCTGATGGGAACTGCATTGCCCTTGGCTATGCCCCTGATACTGTCCCTAGTAGTTACCCTGATGTCTATTGGAAGACTGGAAGGCCCCCCTGGAAGCCCTCCTTGGTAAGGGGGTGGCACGGAAAGGGGCTTTCCAGATGGCTGAGGGAAGGGCCTTGCGCTTGTCCTTAGTCTCAAGCAGGATGGGATTCAGGGCCTCACCAAACAAGGACTGCCTGGTGATCGGGGCAGAGGGTAATTTCCACTTGTACCGCATGTCAATTGGCCAGCTGCAAAGCCAGGCCATCCGGCGCGTCACTACCGTGGACTCCATTGACCTAGCTTGGACATCCGCTTCAGCTGCTGCTGATTGAGCAGTAGGTTGATTTTGGCTTGTGGGTGGAGCTGTCTGGAGTGTGGGGCTGTCTGGTTCCAAATGCCAGAGGGAGCTAATGAGAATTCCCTGGCATCCTTCCTGGGGGATGCTAGGTAGGAATGAGTAGGGCAGAGTACTCTGGATGGGGCAATATCCTTTGTAAAAGGCATCATTTTAAAATCAACTCCAATTTACAAATCATGGTCTCTTGTCTTAAAGTTCAGTTCATGAAAAACTGATACTTTCAAATACTGGAAAAATTTGATAGTTTGTATATAGTTATATACACTGTATATAGTTCCAGTTATGCTGGGCTCACAGACTCCAGAAAAAAAAGCTTGGTTTTAAACTGTTACTGGAGTTACTCACTAGGCTCATTTGTTCCTTTTATGTGAGATCTGTAGCTTCCTACTTCTAAATTCTGCTGAAAGCCCTTGTTCAAGCCATTTTTAAAATATAGACTCTTCATTCTAAGTTGATGCTTGAACAGGTACTCCTGAGGCAGACCTACAGGCAACTAGTCTGAATCTTTGTCAGCTCAATTAGAATAACAGTATCCATATTTATCTAAGGCCTCTGTCAACAAGGTAGGCCTCAGAAAGGCCTGGGTAAATTAGTAGGTACAAACAGTCACTTAAAATGGCCACCGCCCTTAAATGAGGTCAACAAGATGGCAGTTGCCCTTAGTTGGTCTTTCAAAATGGCCAATGCCCATACTAGGCCTTAAAAATGGCCACCGGCAAGAAAGGGCATCCAAAATGGCCACTGCCCTTGATGTGGCTTCAATATGGTCTCTGCCCACTTTTGGTATTTGAAACAAAAAGGCCACGCCCTTAGTGCCTTCAATTCTGAGGGCAATCAAAATGGCTGCCACCCTGTGGGAGACTTCAAGATGGCCACCGGCACTCTCAAAGACTGCCTGCACACTTACCAGGCTGAAGACAAGCCGATCAATGCAGAGGAGCTCAAATGGAAGCAGACGGCCCAGGCACTAGAGACAGGTACCGACAGGGCCTTGGATCAAAGGAGCCTTGCCAGATTGCTGGCTCTTGTCAGCCATTGCACAGAAGGCAAGTTAAATAAAGGAGGCCTCAAAAGAAAAGAGAAAATTTTTTGAAGTGGGCGGTCCTGTGTAATTCAAAATGGCGGCCACCCACGAGGCACTCCTAAAATGGCTGACTGTCTCCTGAGGCAATTAGTTCCAGCCGAGGAGAAAGGAGTCTGCTAAGGCCTAGCCACTAACTGTCAGTTTCTGAGTCCCCTGGAACAGACTGACTGATTTCTGAAGTTTCAAGCAAAAAAAGGGGACAAGCCCTCAGCAGCACCCAGATTGCCAGCTTCCTCTGCAAGCAGGCACAAGACAGGGAGCAAAAAAGGAACCAGCAAAAATATTGCTTTCAGCTCTTTGAAGGTCTCCAGCTGATGTTTGGAGGCTTGGCTGGGCGCTGACCGCTTGCGCAAGTCTGGCCAAATTGTCACAATCAGCACCTCCGCAGCCACGGAGCGCTTTTGGACCAGCAAAAAAAAATTCAATCAGTGGGCTGCCGACGGCTTGCGCGCGTCGGTCCCACGAGTGTCAGCTGTTTTTCAGCTCTTTTATAGCCTCCGGGCACCAGCGAGGGACCGGAAAGGCTATTTCTGACAGCCGGCAGTTTAAAATTGGTGCAGAGGCTCGTTAGGTGCCCAAACTGCCGGCAAGGCCTTTATTGCTCTTCCGATCCCTTTGATGTCAGCTGGGGATCGGAAGGCTCACGGACGGCTCAGCAAGGTTGCTGGCCGGCGGAAAACAGTGGCACCACAAAAGGAGGGAAGAGAAAAGGAAAAAACAAATTCAATTTCCCTGGGTCAGCTTGCCTGATGGCCCCTCGGCTCTCCTATAGGCAGTTTGTGGTTGGAGGTGGTGTGGTTAACCCCTCGTTGACCAGACCCGGTGCCAGATATTAATGAGGCCTCAATTTAAGCCCAGATAAGCGGTGGAATACCGCTGGCCCCCTCAATCTCCAGGGGCCCTTTCCCTCACCCTCTACAGCCGGTATGAGTTATATGGTTGGTTGGTAACGCAGCAAAAATATATAAAAGGAGGAAAAACAAAAGGAAAAAAAAAAACTGTACTGGGCCTTCGGCTGGAGGGGCGAGCGACAGTCAGGCTTGCGGCCTACTGCCTCCACCCTGGTATGTTTTGCCAGAAAAAGGGGCCAGGGGAGCTCGATTAGGGAAAGAAAATTTGGAATTAGTATTAGAAGAAGGAAAAAAGACTTACAATTGTAATTTAAGCAGAAGTTGGATTGGAAAAAAGGCACTAGTCAATGGCTATGACTGAGTCAAAAGAGGGGGAATCTAGGCCTAGAGCCACCTTTTATACTTTTCCAGACTCAGTCATAATTGGCTAGAAGGCTGTGCCAATACCCAATCTTGGCGGCTAGCTCCACCCACTATGGAGAATATGATTTCTAGCTCCCTCTTATGGTAACCTGCAACACAATCAACCAATCAGAAATAGCATACAGTTAAAGCTACATACATCAACACAGTTAAACCTACAGACATACATTGTTGGTTTATATATTGCCAACCCAACTGATTGGACAGAGTCCTAACAGTGTGTGAGTGAGAGGATGAAGACAGCCCCTCCCTAACAGTTCAGAGAATATATTGCTGATGCAGAAAGTAGAATCAAGATTTTAGCTCTAAGTGTGAAACAGTAAAAAGCTTGGAAGAATTGGGTTTCTTTCTTCTTTTTTCTTCCTTCCTCCTCCCCCCTCTCTCTCCCTTGGAACTCCAAGCTCTCACCAAACCATAGAGTTCACTGGAAACCAGGTTGAACAACCCTTTTCCCTCCTACAGACTTTCCACAAATTTTATTTTTAACTGACAGGCTGTCCAAATTGAAAAAAGCCACCAGACTTTCAATGACTCTGGGCATCTTACAACTATTTCTGAGACCCTCTGCAACTCTGAGCCCTCAGATCTTTCAAGATCTGGTTATGGCAACAGTGTTTTTGATGACATTTGCAGCAGGAGGAAAGGAGATGGTCTTTTCCTTCTTGATTCAATCTTTTCAACATTTAGAAGGGCAGTAGCCCAGTATTAGATGAATGGGGGAAATTATGTTTCTAATCCTATGACATTGTCACAGCAGCAATCCAAGTACCAAAGAGGAAGAAATCTGGACAAAGAACACTTTTCCCCTCTGCTTTCCTGCAGATAATTAAACAGTAGTATTTTGTCTCTGAATCAGATTACAATCTTAACTCCAAAACAGAGCTACTGAGGAATTGTATTGCTTTTGAAAGGTTCTATACTGCCTAGATATACTCTGTACACTAAGAATGCCAGAAAATTCAATTTGGTTATATGTTTTATATATTGGTAAACTGACCTCATTCACACCTTCCAGTATTATATGCAGATCAGAATAGAGTTATCCTTCTATCTAAATTTGTTTAGATTTTATAAAGCATATGAAGATAGGAATACTACAGCTATTAAAAAAAACACTTTATAGACATTCATGCAAGCTATGTACATTAAAGAAAATTGAGTACCGAAATGTATAAACCAGGGGTAACGGAAGGAGATGTATGCATTTTTTAAATTCTTTGTAAAATGATGCAATTAGTGGACAGAATAAAGATAACTAACTACAATATACAAATATACATATTGCATGCAATATGCAATATGCATACATATTGCATACAATATGCAAAAAGGAAACAGTTTGTGTGAAGACTGAGTCACTTTACAAGACTTACTTAACGATGTAGTAGTTGCATTTACTAATTAATATTTTTTTAAAATGGCAATTTTGCATGTTGTCAAGAAGTAGTTCAAATAAAAGAAAGCCGTTTGTTAAATTTTCATACAATAATAGGATTAAAATACCAGAAGTTGGGATTTTGAAAAACGCAGCCATGCTATAACATTTTAAATACTTTAAATGCCTATGCTGGATTTTTATTCTAATTTCTTTCTTTCTTTTTACTGAAGACACAAAAGGAAAGTAAGTAGCTTTTAAAAATCATTCTATTTTTTGGGTGCTTACAAAACCCAGCCAGCATTAACTGCTGCAACCCCCCTCAACCCCGATAATGTGGTGTGCATACTAAAAAGCTCAATTTGCATGAGAAGTCATGAAGTAAAGAGGCTCAATTTAAATGAATAAAGAAAATACAAACGGAACTGTGTCTATATTACAGGTTAATGCAAAGTGTGAACCCACTTTGCTAGGTAAACTAAACTGCACCACAGATACAATACAATGTGCTTTTGTTTATCAATCAACCCTTTACACGGAAACCCTTTGAATGATATGTAATGTTATCTCTATTTAGCAGAGAGATTTCATAATTCTTTAGAAAAGTCTCATAAACCAAATGACACACATGAAGGATCCAGGGAGATGCTATGATTAAGATTTTGAACCAAGAAATGGAAAATTGGGTTTAAGTCCATTGTCTGCCGTTCAAGTTTAGTATTGTTGGGGACATACATTTGGAGATATCTACATAGAACACTATGTAGTATATGTAGGCTGTTTGACTCCCCAGAGAAAGCAGTAAATATAGAGAGAATTGCTTTACTAAGCTATTTCTTCAAAGCAAGATGTACACACATGGGAGAAATAACCAAGTATATAAACACTTATTCATTTACTCTTGTACTTTCGGGAAAGGTCATCCTATTTCACTAAAATAGCTTAGTTTTCCACTTTAATTAAAGTCCTCTATTAAATCATGAAATTGGCTAAACTGATACTCTTAAAAGAAGCACAGCCATGCAAGAGGTATTTTAACAATAGCATGCAAGGGGCAGCCACACGTATTGTAAGAATACTTTTCTATTATTTAAAGGAAAAGTTTTAAAAGTCCAGCTATTCCTCTGAGGCTCCAGAAACTCTAGATAGATTACAGCTCCATTCTTAATGATTGCTTCACCTTCATTAGTTGTACGGAAGAAGGGTAAGTAAAGGACTACAAACATGTATTCATGACTCTCATTAGCAAAAATGGCACTGTGCAAATCAATTTTCATGGATCCTGCTAGGATAGGCTTTCTAATTAATGTATCATTAGACAACTAACTTTTTACTATTTCTCAGACATCAAATACCCCTTCACCCCAACATACAACAAAGCTTACCAGGAGAATGCTAATGAAAGCACATGGTCAATAAAGTTCATAGAGAACACTCAAGATCTTATATTTTTGAATTTTCAGTTGTTTCCACTGTCGATTTATGGCTCATCATTGTTTAGTTGTCATTGATCAGTGAAATCTGCTATTGTTATTATGGTCTACAAAATGAGAAGTCATCTTCAGTATCAGGAAAAGGAACCCTCTATTTAGAAATGCCAATTTTCTGTTTACAGATTTGAATAGAATTTGCCAATAGGTGGAAGTAGGAAGAGTTTAGCTGCTCCATCGTGCTGAAAAATAACATTAAGTTCAGAATGCCTTGCTCATTTTGTCCCAGAGATATGCATTGTTTTCCAGAGGATGAGCACCAACAGATATGGTATGTGTGCATTACATCCAGAATTAATATTGGTCAATATGTCTCAAACCGCAAGTCAATGCTCTATTCTGAGATAACGTTGTTTCAGCAGAGATTGTAGTCCTTGGGATGGTTTCCTTCCTGGTTCAGATAGGAGCATGCATTGTTGGGGAACCTATCTCATGCTTTTTAGGTAATTCTAGAGCAGCAAAAGCTGGAACAGTTTCAATCTGCAACATCACATAATGTGGTGAAGTATGGGACTACCGGGAGGTGCCCATTACTATTCATGCCATTGCATTTTGAACCAGCCGGTTCAAGAGCAGTCCTATATAGAATGCCTTGCAATAATCCAATAGAGAACATGACTGGGTCATGAGTAATTGTGTGAAGGGTCTCCACGCTTTGACCTTTGAGAAATTTTTCCTAATGGCCAAATGAAAACTAATCTTGTGTAATTTAAGCCCATCATATTTTGTATTTTGGATAAACTGAACAATTTTGTCTTGGCTTCTATAAGACAACCCTTCAGATACTTGGAGATGGCTATGATGTCTCCCTGAAGTATTTTCTTCTAAACAAAGTCAACACTTCCAACTTTTCTGTAGATATGGTTTTTTTCCCCTTACTGATCCTTTATCATACTGGTTTCTGTCTTCTTGAAGTATTCCAGTTTATCAATGTCCTTCATAAAATGAGGTGTCTACAATGGAACACAACAGCATTTGACTAAGACAGAGAGGAAAAATGTATTCTCTTAACCTTACTATACAATAATTCCAGTTTTATTAAAGATTTTCCCCTTTTTCTCTTTCTCTACAAGCTGGTTCTCATTAGTATAAAATTATTCTGATTAGGGTAAATCAGTAATTATTACCAAGAATGCATTTTTAATAAAATAATATTTTGTCTAGAATAAGTAGTTATCTGGTCCAGCAGAAATACATAATCTAGCACCTTCCACTATAGTTCTATAGTTATAGTTATGCATAGTCCCATAGTTCTTTGGACTACAGTTTCTGTTAGCTCCAAAGAGCTCAGTGCCTGGTCAGAGGTGATAGGTACTGAGAACAAAAGTTTTGAAGCACACTAGATTTTTTTTTATTTGTTACAGAAAGGGCAGAGTTCCATATGATAGCTGAACCTAGGAATTCTAATCCTATATATTACAAAATTATAGTCTACAGTAATTTATAGAGAGATATAACACAATCATTTGTGAATTTGAACTGTGGCTACAGATAATGGAGTAGAAGTCCACTTATACTTTAAATACATGATAAAATCATGCAATTATCTGTACAGAACTCATTGGACTTACATAGATTTTACTTTATGGAAAATTTCTGTTTAGGAATACATAGCCCATTGTTCCTTTTTTTTTTTTAGTTTTCTACTAGAGCTGAGCAGAACTTCAGATTCAATCTCCAGAAAGTACATCAGAGCATGTAGAAGTATGAACACAGCCACTGTCTGGCACCTGAGAGCAAATGTTCTTTCGCCAGGATTGTGCAGTTGGACAAGGTGCAATTGCTTTAAGGCATTGCAGACAGGTGCTACATTTGCCCTTGTATGTATTCTGAAATACTGTTTAGAGACTGAACTCAAAACATTGCACAGTCCTCCTCCTTTCTGGTTTATTTTCCTTTCCTCCACTTTTGATTTGCATCAACATTTACATGAAAGCCGATCTTTGCAATAATGCATTCATCTACTCCTGCAGTTTATCCCAGCCTCCCGGCTGAAGTCACAATCCTCTGGGACCACATAATAAGTTGCACGGCAGCTAATCGGGGTGTGATAAATCGAGGATTATGTCTTTAGGTGGGAGTAAACAGGAGGAAAAGATGAATATTTAGGAAGCAAAGATCCTGTTTTCATGCAAAAACCAAAGAACAGAAGTGTCGAAGAGAAAAGTCTATGTCAAAGCAAGCAAATAGAATAGGTGCTAAACAGAAATTCTTCAGTGATTTCCAGAAGGCATTCAGCTGTTTTTCCAAATTAAATTCCTGCAACACTGGGAAATGTTACATTCATGAGAGTTCAGTATCTTTGTCTTTTGGAACAAATGATCAGCACTGAGCTGCATAATAGGAGTTACTGACAGCCTATTGTCAGCCTTAGACATTTGGTTACATATGGATAAACCAATAAATAATGACAGTGATATCAAGCAAGAACACAACTCTTCAGAAAAACAAGAATCTTCTTTAGCAGGAAGAAAAATGCCAAATGAAAGGAATCTTTCTAGCCATGAAGCATCAGCAGGAAACAATCAAAACTTACTGTGACTTGGATATATTTGACTTGTTAAATTAAAATGTGCATGCCCAAATGGTGTGCTGTTTTCAGTTCTGTAAATAGTGATAATAGCAGATGAAGCAAATAGATGGTTACCAAATGTACTGAATTCAGTTGAAGCATAACATTGTTAAGAGAGGACTAAAAAGGAAGGATTTGGAACAGAGACTAAGCAGTTGTCCTTTATTACAAGGTGGCTTTGGTTAGCAGAATAGGGGTGCACCCTATTTCAGTGTTTCTCAACCTTGCCAACTTTAAGATGTGTGGACTTCAATCCCCAGAATTCCCCCAGCCCAAGTTGCTAACATTGAGAAACACAATCTTATTTGCCTCAATTATCCTGCCTCCCTCGTGTTTTTTAAAGCTTGCCATACCTAGTCTCTGAACACTCTGGACAGATGGGATGGATGCCTTGGGAGAAGAGGCTACAAGAGAGGGCAATTTCTTTCTTAAATGTTAGTGTAATATTTAAACAGTTTCATCCAGAAACTGAGATTACTACAGAATAAATACAACATATGTAACAGCTTTGGATCTTCATTCACTGGTTATAATTTTGAAAATACGATAAATACAGTACGTCTAATGAACATTGGTGACAAAATATCATACTTCCATGATGTAAGAAGAAAACCAAAATAAATGTATATGTCTTCTAGTAATTTCTAATTAGGTATTTCTCTCTCTCTCTCTCTCTCTCTCTCTCTCTCTCTCTCTCTCTCTCTCTCTCTCTCTCTCTCTCTCTCTCTCTCTCTCTCTCTCTCTCTCTCTCTCTCTCTCCAAGGTATGTATTTTATTTTATTTTTCAACATGTTTTAAAATCTAACAACTGTAATTGGATTTTTTTTATCAAATACTAATTACTTGAATACTTATTTTACTGTGAAGAGATATACATATTTTTAAACAAATAAAGTAAGCTACAGGAGCATTTATTTAAACCAAAGTAAGGTATTTTTATTTTTATTTATTTTATTTATTAAAATTTCTATGCCGCCCAACTTCCGGGGGACTCTGGGCGGCTAACAACAGGTATAGAAACATAACCTGACCATGGATTTCACAAAGATTGTAGCCTCAGAAGTTCTCTTTCTAGACTATATCACCAAATTCAGAGGCAGTGGGTTTGTTTGCTTAAACATAAGGACCAAAATAAATGGATTTAGTTTCTTCTAGTCATGTATTATGCATTATGTGCCATCAAGTCAGTGTTGATTCTATGACCACATAGATAGACCTTTTCCGCATCATCTATTTTCATTTCAGGGTTAAAATGTTGCTCTTGTCCATTCCACATCCCATCTTTGCTCTTTTCCCTGCAACTTTCAGAGATTTAAAAAAAGATTCCCAGCTTCGATTTAAAGCTTTCCTAAATTGTTCTGTTTCTTTAAGCATAGCCTGACCTTTGAGGTAAGGCAATTTCTAGCCTTCTTGTTTTCAACTCAACTGCTGCCCTTTTCCTAAAGACTGTTGCAAAGCAATTCATCTTGGTGTCTACCTGTTGCTGCAGCTGAAAAAAAAGAGATCTGGAAGGTAGAGCTCTATATGATGATTCGCATGTAAAGGAAGATGAGGGAGTTTGGTGACCAACAAGGCTCAAATAAATCTGGATTGATGCTTTTCATCTGACTACAAAGCTTTGTTTCTTTCATGGCCATTTCTATTTTAGAAATTCCAGAAAGAACAATGTATGTTTAAATCAAAGATTCCCCCTCCCTCTCATTTTTAGGTTCAGGTAGCTGAGAACCTCTGTTAGTACCTCCTACCAAACAATCCCTTTCTTTCTTTTGAAGAGCCAAGATGGCGCAGTGGTTAAATGCAGCACTGCAGGCTACTGCTAGTTCAGCAGTTCAGCTGTTCAAATCTCACCGGCTCAAGGTTGACTCAGCCTTCCATCCTTCCGAGGTGGATAAAATGAGGACCCAGATTGTTGGGGGCAATATGCTGAACTCTGTAAACCGCTTAGAGAGGGCTGTAAAGCACTATGAAGCGGTATATAAGTCTAAGTGCTATTGCTATTCTGTCCAGAAAGCATGGAGGCCAGAGAGGAAAATAAAATCAGCAAACTTTCCTGCTTTAAAATTGTACACAAGAATGCTGCTAAAATGCAATGCAAAAAAGAGTAGCTCTCAAACACACAGTTTTAGCTGCTATTTTCACTTTTTTATTTCAGCCCCATCTCCTCTGAAGGACAGGCCTACTGCAGTCATCCTCATCTCTCTCTCTCTCTCTCTCTCTCTCTCTCTCTCTCTCTCTCTCTCTCTCTCTCTCTCTCTCTCTCTCTCTTCTCTCTCTCTCCTTTTTGCTAGCACAACCTTATTTTGAAATTATTTGTATGAACTAGAAAGCAAAATATGAATCAGAGATCAACTGATTTTTGAGGTGTTGAGTTTCTTTCAGCATGGATTTTAGAAAATAGATCAGAACTGACAAGCCAACAGTTAGTACTATTACTGTTCTCCTGCTGTCTAACTTCCTTTAGCAATTTCTAATCCTTATTCATACATAGATGTCTTAAGCAACTGAAATACATAATATAGTCCGCTATGATGAGACTCAATTTGATTTCTGACTTGTAATTTCACAGTTGCTCTGTATGTTACACTAGTTTCTCGCTATCCATCTGTGTTTGCATCTGACAAAAGTCTGGAATGTAATTTTCAATGAGTTCACTGTGTGAAAATTCATACAATCATATGAATACTGATGTAAGAAATAGCCAGAGGCTCATCAACACAGTAGCAGTTCTGTATGTGTCGATTCATTTGTACATAGAAATCAGTTTTACACATGATTATATTAAAAATGTATGTTTCACACTATTTTCCTTTGATAAAGCAGCAGTGCTGGCTACAGCACAGAAATGAACACTTTGAAGTTCATTTTTAAAATTGAGTTACCCAAATTGAACATAATTAAGTTCTATCACCTGGCATGATGGTACGATAGGTTTGATATTAAAATGCATTATTGAAATGCTGTTACAGTATTTCTTATGTCATTTTTCACCATCTCTATTTTTCTGTTTTGTTTACTACAAAGGGGCATTAGGAAAGTAAACTAGTTTGTCATCATAATACAATTATTATGGCAAGATGAATACAAACATCCCTACATTTATTTATTATGCAACCCCCACCCTCTCACATCTTAAGAAATATATAAATGTGAGAAAGAAAATAGATTGTATCTGTGTTGGTTTGCAGAAAGTACAAGAAAAGGCTTCAATTATGGAATGTAAGTACAAAATATGTAGTTGAAAGTTAAGCACAGAATGAAATAAGAACAATATATTATGGAAATATTATGGAATTTCATGAGCATAAATTATTTTGCTTAGCAAATGGTTCCACACAGAGTAGGCATGAGAAAATGGAGCCTTGTAAGAAATAAGACATGTACCAAGAGCAATAGCACAGCCATTTTATGACATATTATATTGTATAATCAAAATGTATTTTTGCATGTCAGCTATCTTTCATTGTTCTGATAAACAGGATATGTTTGTGCTGAGAGGAAATGTTTGCTGAGAAGAGTGTGGGAAGGAACATGCTGACATAGATAGAGGAAGTGTGCAGCTGTCCAAAAATGATGTAAAGGTTTAGGGAATTTCCAGGCTGATAGGATGCCAAAGGTTTACATAATGGGGGGTTGGACAATAGGATGGGAGGAGTAAGATGAGTTTGTATTCATACACTGTACTCGCATTATGACGCTGCCTCTTTTGATTCAGAGACTTCATTCTCTGTTCATTGGGGGACAATGAATCAAAATAAAAACTGTTTTTTATTGTTCATTTGGACTCCTGTTGATTTCCTTGGTGGAGATTTCTCACAGTAGGGAATAATAAAAAAAGGGAAGTGTTATATCTGTAGTTTATGATATTTATGGATAAACGTATAAGAAAAGCTTGTGCTGACACTGTACAGCTATGTTGGTCAAATATATGTATACATGTGTACTTTTGTATGAGGACAAAGATGAATTGTGGAATGAGAAATATATGATTTGCAACAAACATTGGATGCAACAAGGAAATCTGCAAATTAATGCATCAAAACTTGGTATGGTTGTGTTTGAAAGAGAAAGTTGAATGATTTCATAAATGTAGAAAAAAGAGAAAAGGAGATGAATGTGTATGATTTAGTACAACATTTACTAAAAAGCAAGAGAGTGACATAGAAATTTTTAAATGGGCAAATGTTGGTAGAATGGATCTGTAGCAAAAAATAAATATCAAAAGACGCGAAAATGTGTGCCAGAAGGTGCTTTTGCTTATTTTGTTAAAAGAAAGTGAGAGTTTGGTATGTCAGCAGAAAGAAAATCAAATGCACTAGAAGTGGCATGTGTTGGAAAAGTATGCTAAAATGCTGAATGTTGATTGAAACTAAAGTGAGCGACCAAAGTTTTACTTTGAGGTGACTCAGTCATATACAGTCAATGATTAAGAATCAAATTACAAAACAAAACAAAACAAAACAAAACAAAACATGAGAAGATTGGAGAGGATGAGATAAGGGGGAAGACTGAGCAAGTTGTGGTTGAATGGAGTTGATGAGATCTTCAAAAAGAAGGAAATAAGAAGAACAAAAGGCAATGTATAAATTAGTGGATGGATGTTAAAGCAATGAGAGTTTGCAGGGACAGAAAGGTACTGAGAGGTATAACAAACAGTGTTGGTGTAAACAAGATGAAGCAATTTAGCAATACTTTCCTTTTCTCCAATCGTGTTCTTTTAATCTACTTTTTGGTTCTTGCTCCTTTTCTGTGCTTTGCATAATGTTTCCCCCAAAAGGGAACTGCATGATGGGTACATGTGTATTTATGTATGCAGCAAAATGAAAAGTAAAAATGTAGAATATAATAATAAGTTCCTATTGTTGATCAAATCAGAGAAAAGTCTCATGCAGCAGATGTCTGGGGACAGAATTAATTCATATTCTAGAACCAAATATTGGCTGGCTCCAACTTAATCAATTTAGCAATGTCATGCAAAGTAGGATATTGGCCTTGACAATGTTTATGAATGGATGATTCATTAGGAAAAACCTTCAACTCCACATTTTGTGCACATATTACAAAAGGCTTTATGACTTTATCCTACACTTTCTGTGTATCCTACTATTCTTGTTAAGGCTAAGCATGGACCAGGCTATATGTGGGATTGACTTTCTCCCACTGTTTCTGCTCAATTCACCAAATTTAGCAAGGGGGGAATGCTCCAGGTCCCCACTATTAAACAATATCATCTTGTTGGACCTACAAGTTGTGCCTTCTCTGTGACAGTACTTACCTTGTGGAATAGGTAAGTACTAGATATTAGGTACTTGCCTCTGTGGAAGTCTAGATGGCTATGATTGAATTGGTCTTTTGTAAGCCTCTGAAGACCTGGCTGTTTCTCCAGGTATCTGGGCCTAGCCATTGTTGATGTGTTTATAATTGGAAGGTGTTATATTCCCAGCATGCCATGGGTTATTGTTTTAATGTTGGGCGTTTATCTTTGTACACAGCTCAGAGTTACTGTTGTGAGATGGCTGACCATATACATTATTTAAATAAAATACATAAACTACTATGGCAATCACATTTGCCTGCCTCCACATACCAGTTGTTGAGGAATAAAGGCAAGACTGAGATATCTTGTTTTGGCCAATGTGAAAAGGACTAAGATAGGCCTTGGCCTGATTGAACAGAATTGTTCTTATGTTATGAAAGGTGAGAGAGAAAATAAAAATATCTAATATTATCTAGTCTACACCAGCATTGTTCACTATTATTAAGGAGTTATTGTGCTGTTAAGCACATACACAGTGAAATGTGTTGTAGTAATGGTGTTGTAGTTTGATATGAATGCTATTCAGTCAATAAAAAGAATATCTTTAGTATGCACAAAATAGTTTTACTTGAATAGTAGCAAAGTTAAATAGGAAGTCCAAGTCATACACAGTTATTCAGTCAATGCGAAGTTTCTTCTTCTTGCCTATCTTTGTTTTAACTCACAAACAAAGATTATAGCTATCACTTAATTCTATACTATCACAGATAGTTACTCTTCTTTTCACAGCAATTCCACACAGCCATAAAGTAATCTACTCATCAGTAAAGCAGCAGAGAATCTTCAATCCGGAACACACCGTCAAACACCACTCACCACACTAAACCACAATCCACCAAACCAGGGGCGGGTTCCTAATTTTTTTACTACCACTCTGTGCGTGTGGCCTATTTTGTGGGTGTGGCTTGCCAGCCATGTGACAGGGTAGGCGTGGCTTGCCAGTCATATATTAGTTATTTCAGAGAGATGTTACTACTATTTTTGCTATTTTATACCTTACATGAAAAGCTTTGCATACAAAATGTGTGTTACACCATGGCAACACAGCAATCTTTATATGCAGAAAATGCTATAGTTAAAAGACAAGCAAGTCTCATACAGCATTTTTGGTTTCAGTCATGGATTCCTTAGACGAAAATATTGAGGACTGTTAAAAGAACAGTATCTTTTAACAGTCCTCAATGTTTTCATCTGAAGAATAACAGTATAAAACTGTATAAAATTAACAGTATAAAAGATTAAGCTTTCAGAAAGGAAGCTTTAGGCAAAAGTGAAGGAAAAGTGTCAAATGCGAGCTTCTTATTATTTTCAAGCAAAGGGACGGGGAAAGACTTAATTGTCAGGTTTCTGGGCATGCGCAGAAGAATTTTTTTAAAAAAATCTAAAAAAATTTTTTTTAAAAATGGTGGCACCCAGGCACTGGCACCCGGCTGCACTGGTACTGTGACGTCACCACTGGGCTGCTATCGGTGCTATAGAGTGGACCGCACCGGTAGGAACCCACCACTGCACCAACCACCATAAACCACCAACCACGTTGAGCATGCTCTCTTGCTTGCTTATATAGTAATCATCCACAATGCATTTAAAGCAATATACACATAACAATGATTTGTGGCTTAAGCATATATTAACACACCCAATCGTTTGAACAGCGTTCTAACAACTATACTTCTCCATACATTTCTATCTTGTAAATCATCCTTGGATTCCACCATGCCCACATGCCAGTTCAGTTCAGATGGTGTCATGATTGCTTAACAATCATATTCATATTTTAACATTTCTCCAGTTATGCTGTCTATATTTGCAGCCAAGCCATTTTTCAACATACTCACAGAATGACTTCCTAGTCATTATTTCTTTTTACGAACAGAAACTTTTATCATATTCATCTCAATGATACTCATTGACATATCACTGAAATTCTTATACAAACTATCAAAACTTTCCAATAGCCTCTTACTTCAGTTTCATCCCTGATAATTTCATCACTTTTATTCTTAGTCTCTCATTTATTTCCATTAAAATTGCTTTGTATTTTCTCTGCAACTTCTAATCTTAACTTTTCTCTATTTCAATAGTCTTCTTTTCATTCTTCAGTACACATTTTCATATAATATTAATTGTTGCATTTACTTTTGCAATAATTATTTTCTTATATGTATTTTCCTTATCTGCAACCTCTTTCACTTCATTCTACCAAGAATAGCTTTTCCTTTTATTGTAAATCTACCGTACACATTTCTCAAACATTTGTAACATAATCCTTTTCACTTTATTCAAAACAGTTTCCATTAATCTTCCCACAGATCCACTTTCCATGCACACTGATAGAGATTAATCTATCTATTAATACTTTTCCATACGGCAGTCATACTTTCTCTTCCTGCAATTTTTCTTCTTTCTCTCAAATATCTTTCACTTTTTTCTTTCCTTTCCCAAGTATGTCAATACATTCTATGAACTTCCTAGACAGTGGGATGAAGACAACCATGTTGGCTTGTAAGGTAATCTCTTGATAAAACATGCTAGCTTATATAGAAATGCATGAGCATGCTTGTGAGAAAGTTTGCCTCAGTTGAGTTTGTATCATACTGGCCTACATTTGGCAGAACTGATCACTACTATCCCTTTGCCATTGGCAAGGAATACTGCATGTGGCATGGATAAAGATGGTAGCCTAATGTACTTTTTCTTCATCTTAAAATCAACTGTGAAAATCTCAGTTGACAAAAGCTATGATGGGCAATAAAAGTCAATATTCCTGGGGCCATCTTTTGACAATGGAGGACTGTGACTTAGGATGATAAACAGCATGGATTACTTCATGAAATGAAATCAAATGAAATCAAATAAGATGCGAAGTATAAAAATGTAAAGGTCTTAAAGGAATGGGGCCTGATCTTGTGGAGCAGCTGATATTTACATCCATGCAAGTGAAGATATACCAGTATATTGTAAATGAAAACAAAGTCTGCTGAAATCTGTTACTATCCTCTAGATCAGTGGTTCCCAACCTGGGGGTCAGGACCCCTTTGGGGGTTGAATGACCATTTCCCAGGGGTTGCCCCGGCATCCTCAGCTCCCCCCCCGCCACAAGCCTGGCCATATCGGCTCAACTCGCCCGAGCTCTCCGATTGGTCGGGAGAGGTGCCATTTGGTGAGAGGCATTTGTGACTCCTGGCGGCCGAGCTTTGATGGCATCAGCTAAGGGGCGGGGCATTGCAAGATTGCGCACTGGAGAGTACAAGGCGGTGCTTAAGACATCTGTGGCCGCTCCTGTCTCCTGCTCACAGCGGCAATTTCTTCCCACTGGTGTCGAAGGGAAAGGGAGTCACGGGAGGAAACGGCCAGCCAACGACCACTTAAGTTTCACAGCGCATGACGGTGGGAAGGAGGACAGCTGGGTCGAAATCGTCTGTCTGCCCTCTCGCCCTCGGCTGGCGCGGAGACCCAGCGAACAAAGAGGCAAACAGGGAGGGAGGGAAGAGAGAGACTGAGAGATATTAGTGCAGGGCTAGCCTAATCATACAGCCTCCGTGCTGAGGGCGCCACCGCCGGGGGCAGGAGGAGCTAAGCCGGAGGGAACTGGAGAAGGAGGTGGTGCCGGAGCATGGTCCATCGCCGCCGCCCTGCTCCATATGATCAGGCTAGCCCTGTGCTAATATCTCTCAGTCTCTCTCTTCCCTCCCTCCCTGTTTGCCTCTTTGTTCGCTGGGTCTCCAAAATAATTTTATGGTTGGGGGTCACCACAACATGAGGAACTATATTAAGGGGTCGCGGCATTAGAAAGGTTGGGAACCACTGCTCTAGATTGTTGTGGGTGCACATCAAAATCAAAGGTTATTGATGGCAGTTCTGTATTACACTCCATTGAAACAGGGTAATAGAGGGGAGGAGACCCTATGCAAAAACTGAGGGAAAACATATTCTCTTGGGTATAAAGTAATGGGTGGATATGTATGCCAAAGTATGCCAAAAGTGACTGAGTTATTTGGAAACTCAAGCATGGATGAACATAGAGATTGTTTGATGAATATCTGCTTTGTAAAAACTATATAACAGAAGAATAGAATAGAATAGAATATAGAATATAGAATATAGAATATAGAATATAGAATATAGAATATAGAATATAGAATATAGAATATAGAATATAGAATATAGAATAGAATAGAATAGAATAGAATAGAATTGAATTGAATTGAATTGAATTGAATTGAATTGAATTGAATTGAATTCTTTATTGGTCAAGTGTGGTTGGACACACAAGGAATTTGTCTTTAGTGCATAAGCTCTCAGTGTACATAAAAATATGTTCATCAAGAATCATAAGATACAACACTTAGCGATAGTCATAGGATACTAAATAAGCAATCAAATCATACTAGGAAACTAAATAAAACAATATAAATTGTAAAGATACAAGCAACAAGTTTATAGTCATAAGTAGGAGGAGATAGGTAATATGAAGGATGAAAAGAATAATAGTAATACAGTCTTAGTAAATAGTTTGACAGTGTTGTGGAAAATAGTTGTTTAGCAGAGTGATGGCATGCGGGAAAAACTATCTTTGTGCCTGTTCTGGTGTGCAATGCTCTATAATGTTATTTTGAGGGTAGAAGTTGAAACAATTTATGTACAGGATGTGAGAGGTCTGTAGATATTTTCACAGCCCTCTTTTTGACTCATGCAGTATAAGGTCCTCAATGGGAGGCAGATTGGTAGCTATCGTTTTTTCCTGCAGTTCTAATTATCCATTGAAGTCTGTGTTGAAATCTGTGAAGAGCCGAGGTGGCACAGTGGTTAGAGTGCAGCACTGCAGGCTATTTCAGCTGACTGCTAGCTGCAGTTCAGCTGTTCAAATCTCACCGGCTCAAGGTTGACTCAGCCTTCCATCCTTCTGAGGTCGGTAAAATGAGGACCCAGATTGTCAAGGGCAATATGCTGAACTCTGTAAACCGCTTAGAGAGGGCTGTAAAGCACTATGAAGCGGTATAAAATTCTAAGTGCTATTGCTATTGCTATTGTTTGTCTTGTTTGGAAGGGACCTTGGAGGTCTAGTCCAATCCCCTGCTCAGGCAGGGAACCCTATACCATTTCAGACAAATGGTTATACAATCTCTTCTTTAAAACTTTCAGTTTTGGAGTATTCACAACTTCTGGAGGCAAGTTGTTCCACTGAATAATTGTTCTAATTGTCAGAAAATTTCTCCTTAGTTCTAGGTTGCTTCTTTGATTGATCAGTTTCCATACATTGCTTCTTATCCTGCCCTCAGATGCTTTGGAGAATAGCTTGACTCTTTCTTCTTTGTGGCAACCCCTGAGATATTGGAACACTGCTATCATGTCACCACTAGTCCTTCTTTTCATTAAACTAGACATACCGAATTCCAGCAACCATTCTCCAGCAACCATCCTCCAGTCCCCTAATCATCTTTGTTGCTCTTCTCTGCACTCTTTTTAGAGTCTCAACATCTTTTTTGCATCATGGTGACCAAAACTGGGTGCAGTATTCCAAGTATGGTCTTATCAAGGCATTATAAAGTGGTATTAATACTCCATGTGATCTGTATTCCATCCTTCTGTTGATGTAGCCTAGAACAGTGTTTCACATATCTGGTTTAAATGTGTTGAAGGCATGGTTTATTCATGATTATACATAATAAAGGAAGGAATCTAAATCTAAATGCCTGATTGATTTGACCACTTATGATATAAGATTGAGAGAATTAGTGAAAGATACACAAATGATGAATGGCTCTGGTTGTGGAACAGAACAGTTTTTGGTAGTATCAAGACTGAATTTTGGAACAATCATGATCATGTGCTACCCCACCACCAAAAGATTATGATGGACATCTGTACTTCAAAATATAGTACTACACAACTCACTTTTGCGTTGCTCCTTTTTTTTCCTTTTCATATTTCACAGTTTGAAAATTGAATTGAAAATTGAAATTTTCAGATGCAAGAATAGCTTTTAATTTATTTATTAAAAGCTATTCTTGCATCTGAAAATTTCGATCAAAATGTGTTCAAGAAAACATTCAGGGAACTGAAATAATAAGGTATCTCTGAAATGAAATGATAAAGAAGATTCTTAGAGTGTGTATTCTGTTACTGGATTATACCACAACAGCTACAAAAACAATTGATCAAAAAAAATTTAACATTACAAATTGTATTAAAGGTAATGATTTATGCTTTAATTTGTATAACAACTTTAGAAAGGGTAGAAAAACAAAAGAACATTTGGGAAATGCAGCATTATTAAAACTATAAATTCACCCAGAGGAAGAAAAGTGATCCCTTTTTCATAAATATAAAGACAAAGGGATAAAGAAGGTACCTCTTTTTCCATTAGCTCAGTATATGATGCCTTAAATTTTACTGGCTTTGGGTTTAGTTGCCACAATACCCTCAACTTTCCTTCTTTTCCTGGCAGGGTATTAAAATGCTGATAAAACTGAAATAAATGACTCTTAGTACACTCTTGAACTAGAAGAAATAACTAAAGACATAATTAAGAAGAAAGAAAGAAAGAAAGAAAGAGAAAGAAAGAAAGAAAGAAAGAAAGAAAGAAAGAAAGAAAGAAAGAAAGAAAGAAAGAAAGAAAGAAAGAAAGAAAGAACACTTTAAAATGGTTTACTGTCACTATCTTCATGTATTCTTATGGTTTTTAGGAAATAAAAGCTATTTTCTTTATTGGAACTATCTGCACAATATGCATAAATCTCTTGGATCTTTATATTGGTGAATCTGGCATTATATAGCCTTACTAATTCAATCAAAACTCTTTAATTTGGAACACTGAGTCCCCACTTACTTTCTTCAGAAAGTGCTTGGTAACCTGTATACCAGAAGAGTCATGAGAAAGTTTCATGACTTCATTAGCCTGTTTTCCATTAGCTATAAAGTTGTAGGAATTGATTGGTTGCAGTCAGTCTGTCTTGGGGAACAATGTTCTGTGCTCATTGTAGATTATTATTATTATGGTTGGTCACACAATGAGTGGGATGCTTAGGCTGGATTTGGCATTTTTATTGACCTATCAAGTCCTTCTCAAAGACCTTGGATAGGCAGATGTTGTTGTTCAATGGTGTTAAAGGTATTGTCACAGAATGTAAGTTGTTCCAAGTAAAGCTTCCTTTTCTAATCGACTAATGGTGATTTTGTTGATGGTTTTCAAGTGGTGCTCCAGATGTTTCTGGATTGCACCCAAACTGCCTATTACTATTGGTACTAACTTTGCTTTCTTTTGCCACAGTCACTCTACTTCTACTTGTCTTTGTATATTGGAAACCGGCAAAAAAAATCTAGAAACCAGCAAAACCATTGCAAATTGCCATTATGGGACCATAGGACACTGCAACTTGTCATAAAAGGCAGCCAGTTGCCAAGCGCACAAAATGTGTGTGTGTGAAGGGGCATTTTATGGTGGGCAGAAGTGTTTTATTTTTTCATAACTCTGAATGGTCGTAAGTTGTGGACTGCCTGAAAATGCATGTGAGTCTAGTATCCGTTGAATATTAAAAACAAAGCCAAGGACATCAACAAGGTTTTGGTAATAAAAATCTGAGAGGTGGCAAACACAATGAAAGTATAATAAGTACGGAGTTAAAGTAGTACATTGTGTTGTACATTAGAACAAGGGTGCACAATTTCTATCAGTAGGAGAATTTGTTTTTGCATGCGAAAGGTCAGGTTGATTTGGAAATTCAGGAGTTTTGTGAATGCAGTTGATGTCTTAAGCAATGTTCTCTCTAAGCTGCACGGCTGCGCGGCTGCGCATGTAATGAGAGAATGGCACGCAGCAGTTTCCAACTGCCACGCGCCGTTTTCTAATATCAGAGGCTGCGCGACTGTGCGCCCGCACACATGATTAGAGAATGGCACGCAGCAGTTTCCAATTGCTGCACGCCATTTTCTAACGTTAGAGGGACCATTGGTGTTAAGCCTACAAGGCTTAAAGTATACATTTTTCCTTTAAAAACCCCAAATTCTAAACAAATTCAAAAAGGGCCTAGCATATTTGACCCCACCCTTTTAGGAGGTGTTTGGTAGTCACCACTAGAATGCTGTAGGCTCCCTGCATCTTCTGGACTGTCTTTTTAGATCATTGCTACAGAATCTATATACTGTATATAAAAGCGAAAACCATTCACGCATTAATCACAAAATCACTGATGGATGCTGGTAGGCAGAGACATATCCCCCCCCCCTTATTTTTCTCCTCAGTTCAGATGAATCTGTTCCTTCTACTGTAACACCAGTTAAAGGGAAAAGAGGCAAAAAGCGCAGAAAAAGATTTACAGATGCGATTAGGAAAACACAAAGTGAAGCTGTACACAAGTATCATCAAACTCAGCCCCAACTCAGTACACAGGCTGTAAAAAAAGTATTATCAACACACTCTGATGCTAATTAGTTGTTAGACGTTCTACTCCCCTTCCCCTCCCAACCTGAAAATAACTCTGCAGAGAATGGGATAGCACAGGAGAGGCTTCTGTGGGGCAAGGCTGAGGGAGAGAAGGGGTTAGGATAGGGGAGGCATCTGTGGGGAAAGGCTAAGGAGAGAAGGTGATAGGATAGGGGAGGATTCCATGGGGCAAGCCTGAGAGAGAGAAGGGGATAGGACAGGAGACATTTCTGTGGGGCAAGGCTGAGGGAGAGAAGGGGCATAGGATAGGATAGGCTTCTGTGGGGCAAGGCTGAGAGAGAGAAGGGGCATAGGATAGGATAGGCTAGGATAGGATAGGGGAGGGTTCTGTGGGGCAAGGCTGAGGGAGAGAAGGGGCATAGGATAGGATAGGCTTCTGTGGGGCAAGGCTGAGGGAGAGAAGGGGATAGGATAGAGGAGGGTTCTGTGGGGCAAGCTGAGGGAGAGAAGGGAATAGGAGAGGAGAGGATTCTATGGGGCAAGGCTGGGGGAGAGAAGGGGATAGGATAGAGGAGGCTTCTGTGGGGCAAGGCTGAGGGAGAGAAGGGGATAGGATAGGGGAGGGTTCTGTGGGGCAAGGCTGAGGGAGAGAAGGGGATAGGATAGGATAGGCCTCTGTGGGGCAAGGCTGAGGGAGAGAAGGGCACAGGATAGGATAGGCTTCTGTGGGGCAAGGCTGAGAGAGAGAAGGGGATAGGATAGGGGAGGCTTCTGTGGGGCAAGGCTGAGGAAGAGAAGGGGCATAGGATAGGATAGGCTTCTGTGGGGCAAGGCTGAGGGAGAGAAGGGGATAGGATAGGGGAGGGTTCTGTGGGGCAAGCTGAGGGAGAGAAGGGAATAGGAGAGGAGAGGATTCTATGGGGCAAGGCTGGGGGAGAGAAGGGGATAGGATAGGGGAGGGTTCTGTGGGGCAAGACTGGGGGAGAGAAGGGGATAGGATAGGATAGGCCTCTGTGGGGCAAGGCTGAGGGAGAGAAGGGGATAGGATAGGGGAGGGTTCTGTGGGGCAAGGCTGAGGGAGAGAAGGGGATAGGATAGGGGAGGGTTATGGAAGGGCACCAAAATGAAAATAATGAGTGCAATGAAAGTAATGAATGCTAGACAGAGTTGAGCCAAATTGTCAGATCTGATTTTGCTCTTTTTTTTCTGAATTTCTAAAGTCCATGTTATATTGCTTCCTCATAAATTTGCATACTTAAAAAAAATCTACATGCACAGTTGCATGTATTTTCATCCACATTTTTCCAAACATGTTTGTTCAGTATGTGTGGTGTTGTTTTGTTTTACATAGATAATTTTATGAGAAATTTTATCTAATATACAGTATATCTGCACACAATTTCCTATAATGTGCTGTCCTAATACAATTAGCCCCACCTATCGAACAGCATCTTTGCCATCTGGTATGTAAAACCAGATCTGAAAACTAAGATAATATAGGAATTCAAGTAAGAGACAAAGTGTGAAATAAATTTAAAGTTCAAGAGTAGTAGAAGCAATTTCCAGCAAGAAGCAAGAAGCAATTTCCAACAAACAAAGATTAATGCAGAAGAAATTTTCACTATGCAGATATTTCCCAGGGATCAGAATCAGGGTTAATAATGTCTGGATTCACTAACAGTCACGTTAAACCTTATACCGTAGAAGGAATCCCTCCCATGAAATAGAGCTCCATGCTGAGTAAGCCTTTACCTGTGAGTAAAGTAAGTAAAGTAAAGTGCTAAAGTAAAGTGCTATTAACCTATTGCTTAGCCCTTCACTCTATTTGGTCATGAGTTTTGGTTGCCAGTGCTTTCTGGGAAGATTTCCGCCTCCTGGTGGGATTATTTTAAGAAACCTTCAGTATCACAGCGGTCCAAATCTGAGGTTTTATATTTAGAGGGTCAGGCTGAATATTTCCTCTTGGCAATTCAGGGACATCTTTTGGTAAGGATTCTTCCACAGAAGATTTTCACAGAAAAGGAAGGCATTTTTAAATAATAAAATGGTATATCTTTACACATTTTGAAAAAAAAAATGCATTCAGGTATGTAGTTACGTTATTATGTAGTTAGACTGCAATATTATATTCATAGTAAGACTTTTCTTCTTCTAAATAATTGTATATGAACTGAGGGGTAAACCTGATAAAAAACAGAAACTGTTGAAAATAGAAAAAATGAGTATAAGGTGCAAATCACTGCAGGAATTCGTCCTTAAAAATATGGATTCCTTTGGAGGCTGGCCAGAAGTTTACAACTGCTCAAGAAGGTTATTTAACCCTTTTGCAGCACCTAAGTAGGGAGTGTCTCCTTTTCCCTTCCCTATCTGTTCAGATCAGCGGTGGGTTGCTTCCGGTTGGCCCGGTTCTGCGAACAGGTAGCGCTGGTGGCAGGAGGCTCCGGCCACCTGCCTGGGACGCTTCTGCACATGCGCTAGAGCGTGCATGCGAACCGGTAGTAATAGGTTTTAGAACCCACTACTGGTTCATATACTTCTTATCTTTACTTCAGCTGTACTGAAGTGGGTTTCCCTTCCCTACCCATTGCAGCTTTCATGTTGATCCGTCTGCCTTCTATCTCTAGTTTTGCTATTTCTCCTGGAAGGAGAGAGAGGAATATATGGATGTGTGATAAGTGCCAGCGATGTCCGTGGGAGAGAAAATTATTGGTATAATGCAAGAATATCAATTAATTTTATAGAGGGCCTACTCAATTTATAGGCAATTAATTTTGAGCAGTAGTTATTAATTCTTTTTTCCCCTCCTGGCCCTACAATTTTGGAGTGTGGTGTCTAGGATATATATATAGTATATTGACAGACATATACGCTTGTAAAAATATGAAAGAAGCCAGTGGTGGGATTCAATTTTTTTTACTATTGGTTCTGTGGGTGTGGCTTGGTGGGCATGGTGTGGCTTAGTGGCCATGGCTTGGTGGGCGTGGCAGGGGAAGGATACTGTAAAATCTCCATTCCCACCCCACTCCAGGGGAAGGTTACTGCAAAATCCCCATTTCCTCCCAATCAGCTTGGATTCGGGAGGCAGAGAATAGATGGGGGCGGGGCCAGTCAGAGGTGGTATTTACCGGTTCTCCAAACTACCCACAATTTCTGTTACTAGTTCTCCAGAACTGGTCAGAACCTTCTGAATCCCACCTCTGATAGAAGCACACAATTTTCAAGGAGGATTGACAATTAGTTTCAAATAGAGTTGGCAATCTGAGGTTGATGTAGCAGGCAAGCTAGGTATTGTACACCTTTGTTTCTGTGTTTACTTCTTTTTCTTTTTACTTTTGTGGGAGAGGATATGTGATATATTCAGGGTTGTCTTCTTTGGGGGCAAACACAGTAGGCTTGAGGCGTGGAAATGGGTTAAATTTCATTAATATGCAATCTAAGTGAAGTATATCTCCATCCCAGATGACTCAATAGAGTTATGAGAAGTATGGGAAGAGAGGCAAAGACAGAAATCTCTAATGTAAGGGCATGAATATATTTGAAAGACAATAAAAACCAAAACAGAAAATGAAACCAGAGATTCTCATTGTAGATTGTAGAGAATCCAGGAAAATAAAGGGATGAGCCCCTATGGTCTGGCTTTAGCACCTCTAATGTTGGAAGACATTAACTGAAGTGGAACTCCACAAATGAGAAGAGAGCTGTGCCGAAAAGCTGGTATTCAGGGTACCCATCCATTTAATTGTTAAGAGCACAATTACTATAGGGCCTCTTGTACTGATTTTGTGATGTAGGCATGTTGTTGTGGGCAGAGGTTGTCCGTTAAGAAGCCATGTTGTGAACGTTATAAAGAATAGGGCAGGGGTGGGCTCCTGGGGGTTCGGCGGGGTTTGGGCGATCCTGTAGCCAAGGATCGCCGGGGTTCAGTGAACCCCCAAATGCCACCCCTGCCTGGCCACACCCACCCCTCCCTGCCTCTCCCACCCCTCCCCACCCCTACAGGAGTCTCCACACAGCCCGTTTATCATTCCAGATAAGTGCAGGGGCCGTGTGGAGGGTCTGGGAGGGCAAAAAACGGGCCTACCAGAGGTTCCGGAAGTCCGAAAACGGGTCTGTTTCTGGCCTCCAGAACGCCTCTGGAGCTGGGGGAAAGCTGTTTTCGCCCTCCCAGAGGCTCAAGGAAAGCCTCTGGAGCCTGGGGAGGGCGAAAAATGCCCCATGGTGCAGGTGGCTGACTAGGCCACGCCCACCATGGCCTTGCCCACCCAACAACGGTGCAGCGAACCCTTTGCTAAAGGATCTGAAGCAGCAGTTGGTTGCTCCTGGTTCGGCCTGGTTCGCCAAACCGGTAGTGGTGGCAGCGGGAGCCTCCGCCCACTCACCTGGAACGCTTCTGTGCATGCGCACTGGTAGCGATAGGATTTAGAATCCACTACTGATCTGAAGCCCACCGCTGGAATAGGGCCAGGATTTTAAAATGGATTGATAAATATACTGATAACAGGTACAGTGGATATATCCTAAGTATCATATCACCAGAAACCCAAGCAATTGTCATTTCCATTTTGTGCCACAAAGAAGCAGCCTCAAATAGAATGGATTAAAGTAATCTCACTGGAACATTAAAACTGACTATTCTTTCCTTTTAGTTAAACTAGCTTAACTATATATACTAACTTCTTTTTAAAAAAAATTCTGCCTGTAATTGTGAACAAGGATTTCCCAGTCAATGTGAGTTCAAGAGCATGCTCATAATCTGTGTTTTAGGGAATCTGTCACTGTCTTGCTGTTGTTGCTGTTGTTTTTTACCTTGTAGATTATATTTTGGTTATTCTATTTCACCAAATCAAGAAAATAATACAAATTCTTATTAAGGGGAAATTAAAGCAACTAGGCAAGATCCCATCTGATATACTCAGTTTTGCCGTCCGTTGCGTCTGTATTTTTCCTAGAATAATTTTCAAATTTTTCTTCCTGATCTATCCCCACTCTGTCATCAGACACTGATTCAAGAGGTTCACAGCCTACCTGTGTTGAATAGATGGAAATGAAAGGTAAAGCTGAGTGCCACTCACATATAGGTGGCACGTCAATCCAAGTCTCTGGAGACCTAAATGGTACTGGTATTTTAACTGAAGTGTCCTTTTGATTCTTTCTGTTCTTTATTTCTTTTTTCCTGCAACAGTGTTTCTCTCTTTCATTATTTATTTGCCCTGACAAGCTTTTGTCTTTGCCATTCCTTTCATTTAAAACCTACCAACAGAAAATATAAAAGAAATGGAGAGAGGGGAAAAACCTTAAAGTTTTATCTTGTATTTGAAATTGTATCCTGAAATGAAGGCTAAGAAATTACTGGGAACGAAAAGACAGTTCAAGATGCCTTCTTGCCCCCAAATCTATAATAGCGTTCCTCCCAATCTGATGCTCTCAAAATACATTGAGACCAATACTTCCAACCGAGCCTAGGTCAGGGGTCTGCAACCTGTGGCTCTGGAGCCGCATGTGGCTCTTTCATCCCTCTGCTGCGGCTCCCTGTCGCTCAAAATATGCATCACAACAGCTAATGTGCAACACCCGCTGGCACGTGATTTATTGAGTTTTTTGACCCATCTTTTTTTTCAGAGTTCAAAATGTTTTTGTTGCATGCAGAAATAAAAATGTGTTTTCTCTGTAGCAGGTCATTGATTTCATAAATGTAACACACTATAGGTTTTTTTAATACATAGCATAAAGGTTAAAAAATGATATATGCAGTGTTATCTTCATTTTAGATGGCAAAAGGGTTTTGTGTCTCCCGGTGTTTTCCTTTCTGTGGGAAAATGGGTCCAAATGGCTCTTTGCGTGTTTAAGGTTGCCGACCCCTGGCCTAGGTGGAGAGCAATAATCTAGACTTTATATGTAGGAGAACCTGCATCCAAAGTATTTCAGTATTTTAAAGATAGACAAACCAAAGCTTGTTTTTTTTCAATTCAAGAAAGTAAAGCTAAGTATTTAACACACAACACTCCAGCAGTTTACTTGAGTATTTTAGATTTCTCACATGGTCCCAATAACACCAATGGCAAAAAGTGAGCAAGAGATAGATTGCACATCTATGGAATACAATGAGAAAAAAAGTTGAACCAACAGGTGGGCTTCAGAAAATAATTTTCCCTCTGAATTCTCCCAAAGCTCCTAAATCTAATATTTCTCAGTTACTCCTTATCCATACTGTGTATGATCAATTAACCTGAAGACAACTGGTTGGGGAAGCCTGATCTAATTCACAAAAAAAGAACAAAGAAGCACAATAGGTAACTTTGAGATACTATTGGACTACAAAATCCTTTAATACTGGCTAAATTAGTTAGCTCTAAAGATAGTTGAACAATATCTGGCCTATCATATACTTACCATTGCAACAGAAGAAGCTCTGAGACCCCTGCCAAAGCCATTATTGTTAGAACAGGTTACTGTTCTGAAAGCAATTATTGACTAAAAATAACACATGCATCTGACAATCTACTTGATTGTAGCAGATAAGATGCCCCATGCTACCTTCCCTTTAATGGATTAGAATTTTGGGGGGTGAAAGGATCTCTAAAAGAAATTACCTAAACAATATCTGAAAACATTTCAACATGGCTATTAGCAATGTCTTTCCAATCCCACTATCAAGCAGTTGTGCTGGGAATTCACATTACTGCATAAATCTTAAACAGCTGCCGTAATCTCACTTCAGTTAAATTCCAATATACAACTTCTACTTGCAAATTTCTAGGATGTCAATTCTTTTTCTGGTTATCAAGACTGCGTACCCCTCCTCCTCCTTCTCCTCCTCGTCTTACTAAAAAACAATCTTTCCTTGCCTGACTCTCCTCCTTCTGCACATTTTTTTTCTAATGGGCTGAGAGAGCAGAGGAAAAATGGATTAATGAAATGTCATATTTTTGTTCCTGTGTATAGCAAGTATTCAGGCTCAGCCTTCCAATCTGTTTCAGTTCCATGGCAGGAGGAACAAAAACGCCCTGTCATTATTACGCTCATTTGCTAAGAAATGAGAGAACTGTGCACTTTCAAAAAGGAAGGTGAAAAATGAAATTCCAGCACAAAAGGTACCTTGCATCAGTGATTCTCATGTGGAATAGAGATAGAACCGATTGCATGGGAGGAAAAAATGCCATCCATGGTGGCATTATATCTCTTAGCTGGTCTAAAACAGTTCCCTCTCTTTGCAGCATAAAAGTAAGAAATGAACTCTGGGTTTGCAGAAAAACAGGAAAACAGAATTTATACAGCTTAATGTGTATGCCCATGGCCATGTAAATAGACACCCATACTTTTAAAAATAATGTTATTAAAGATTATAATTGCAATAATACAAGCTAATAGAAAGAAAAAAAGAAAAAAAGAAAGAATAAAAAGTACAAAGGAAAGGAAAAAGATCACAGAAAAAAGAAAGGAAATAATAAAGGAAAAGAAAACACATACTGTGTATGAAGAAGTGACTCCCAAGCTTGATCACAGCAAGAAGTATAAACCATTTTGATAGCTTTTCATCTCCTCTTAATTTACAAATCTCTTCATCCTGTGTCCTATTTGTTAGCTATAAACAAATCCATAAAGCATCAACATTTTAGTCCTAGTGTCAGCAAAAGTCCATTAAGGGATGCCAGAAACAGCAACATATCTATTTTAACCTTATTCATTTAAACAAACTTTATATTCCCTCCTTTTATTTCTAGCAATCTTGTTATTTAGTCCATTCAAGTAATGTTATAGAACTCGATTTCTTTTCATTCTTTTTTTACCCCTCCTCATAAGATTCATTCAAACTTTAACAAATCTCTTTTGTAATGCCAATGTAAAAGAATTGTGCAGGTCCCTCTCTTGGTTTACTGTTTATAATTCCCTTTTTATTTTTATTATTATTATTTTTTTTGTATACCCAAAGAAATATTGTTTTCCATGTCTTTCTTGTCACCCGTCATTTGTAGATCCACTTTCGATGCTAACTCAGCCTCTGTCTTGTTAGACAAAATTTGTTCTGCCATTTGTTCCAAAACTTCTTTTTGACACAGTCTATCCATGGAAGCAAACATAGCTGTTGACCTCACTAATAATAACTTCTGATTCTGTTTTTCAAAAATATCCTTTTGTATTTTCAATGTTACAATGTTTTGCATCATTCTTCATTATGGTCACTGTCTCCTCTTATCATGGAGCCCTCTTTAGTCTGCTATGTTTTCCTCAGGAGGTAAACACACAAGCATCCTGACTTTGATGTGTGTGATTGATTATGTCATCAAGTTATATTGACTGTTGGTGACTACTAAGATAGTTTTTTTTCTAGGAGGATCTGTCCTTAACCTGAACTCTCTAGTCTTCCAATGATGCACCAATCACCACTGTAATTGAATACAACCACCTAGTACATTTCTTCACATTGATTGAAGAAATATAACATATTATCAGGGGTGGGTTCCTCCCGGTTCAGACCGGATCGCCCGAACCGGTAGTGACCTGCTGGTGACATCACTGTCGGTGCCGGTCCGTGAGCGCCGCTGTCTTCTTTTTGGATTTTGTGCGAATTTTTCCCCTTCTGCGGCTTGAAAAAGGGCCCTCCTGCCCGCCCGCGGGTGAATTCTGATCTTTATTTCTTCGCCCGAAGCACAGCTGATGAGCTCCTCAGCTGTGTTTCGGACTCATTCCTGCTTCTGAGCATGCACAAAAGCCAAATTGCACGAGGGGATGTGCACGTGCACGTAAGTGGAACAAGTGCGAGCACACAGAACGTCGCAATGCGAACCAGTGGCAAAGGTAAGTGGAACCCACCCCTGCATATTATATGTATCAATTATATACAACTGAAATTTATGAATATAGACAGAGGTGGAAAATCAACTCCTGATTATCATTTCACGAGCAGTACCAAATCCATCAATGTTTTCTCTTCTACTCCACAATATAATCATTATTTTAAAAGAAACAATTTCAAAAAATGTCATTACGAAGAACATGTTCATAGCAGAAAGAATGGTCCACTTATTAAAAGGTGCCAAATGGAATATGGCTCACTTAGGAACCTCAGAGAATGGTGAATTAGAAGAAAGTTTTCAAAGAATTCAGCAGTATTTTTTCTTAAAGGTTGGGGAGTGGTGAGGCAAGAAAGGGGACAAATTCAATTAAGAAAGGCATGCTTGAAACATTTGCAAAATACAGGAGAACTTAGCAGAATGTTATGGGTTAGTAGGGAAAACCTAAACAAATTTGACAGATCCCATCACTCTTGCAGCTGAGGGAGGCCTATGTCAGTGCTGTTTAATTTTAAAATGTTCCTTTGTTGTTTCAAAGGCAGATTTGTTGTGAATAAGATGAAAATCTGTTTTCAGCTTTAACCTCACCTTCACCTTCAGGTCCTTGTGAGATCTGGGAACTGACAGCTGTGTAAGAAGCAGCTGAGACTGCAAATAATGAAAAGATAAAAATGTGAACAGAAATGCAACTGCAACACAGAGCAGGAGTTCAAATAAACTTTATTAAGTGTTTTTTGTTCTGAAATAAAAAAAAATATTTTGTAGAATTTACTTATACTTACCAGGGACTGTGAAGATGGGCACCATTCATTTACATTCCAATCTTCTATTCTTTTTTTGGGAAACACATTAGCATTACCAAAACTGAATACAGTCAGAATTTGGTTGTAAAAGTTCTTTGGGGTTACTTGAGACACAATTTGGCCCTTTTATCTGGGAAGAGCTTAAGTCTATTAGCTCTGAGGAAGTGGTTAGGGCACTTGGGGCAGTATGTTCCGCCACTTATGTTTTAGATTTCTGACTTCCTGGTGGATTATGGACTCCTGTGAGGTGACAGGTGATGGGGTTCTGGTAATGATGAATGTCCCCCTGCCAAAAGGGATAATTCTATCTGTCTTGAAGGAGATGCTTGTCTGCCCTCTTCTTAAGAGACCATTGCTGGACCTAACAGATTTGGACAAGTTTTGTCCAGGCTCCAACTTTTTCCTTTCCTCCTTTCCTCCTTTCCTCCTTTCCTTTCCTTTCCTTTCCTTTCCTTTCCTTTCCTTTCCTTTCCTTTCCTTTCCTTTCCTTTCCTTTCCTTCCTTTCCTTTCCTTTCCTTTCCCTTCCCTTCCCTTCCTTTCCTTTCCTCCCCCTCCCTCCCTCCCTCCCTCCTTTCCTATTTATTTCGCCATTTGGCTGGGCGAAAAATAATAGAGGCTCAAAACTAAATGTTATGGATGTACTTCCATTTAGGATAAGGTGACCAGACGTCCCGCTTTTAGTGGGACAGACCCAATTTTAAACAAATTGTCCAGCGTCCCGCGGCTTTTCAAAAAAGTCCCGCTTTTTGAATTTGCGCAAAGTGCCTCGCTTCCCTCGAGCGGATCTTGAGGGAAACAGCTCCGGGCCGGGCAGGGAAAACCCCCCACCACGCTCCGATGTGCCTGAGGGCCCAGTTCAGCACCTCGCACGCTCAGCCCCGCTTGACAGCAACAGCCAGAAATGGGCTTCCGGAGGCATAGAGGGAGCAGCGGCTTTGACAGGTCTGGCCGTCTCCTTTCCTGGGTCTGCCACACGGGGGGAAGGAACGGAGGCGTGGGGCACCCGCCGGACGCCATCCCGGAGAGAAGACCAGGCAAGGGCCAGGAAGGATTTTTCCCACGCCGCCAGCCAGCTTGTCCTCCGGGCCAGACGCAGCAGAGGCTGCAGCTTTGTGCACCCCCCCTTCATCGCAGCCCTTACCGCTGCCATGGCCGGGGCTCGCCTCTGCTGCGTCTCCCCCCCCCCCGTCAATGGTGTCCCACTTTACCAAAGTGAAAATCTGGTCACCTTAATTTAGGATGCACCAAACAGGGCCTTGCAACTCTCGTGTAAAAGTATTTGCTTTCAAAATACAATATACTGTTTTATACCATGCTACACTTGAACTCAATTCAGAAACTGTACAATTTGGCTGTAGATCTGCTAACTGATACTAGCTGTATTCATCGTATTAAGCTAGCATAGACAGAGCTGCACTGGCTGACAATATAATTCTACGCCAAATTTGTGCTCTTGCTGCTGTGCTTGGAATTAGGATAATTTAAACAATGTTCCCACCACTTTAAAAATATCTTTTAGCAATGTAGGAATCACCTTTCCTCAATTTCTCCTTTTTAAACTTCTTTTAAGGTAATGAATGAGCTACATCTTCCATACGTATGTGTTATTTAAAACAATTTTGTTTTCTGTTGATGTTGATAGTTCCATATAATTGAATGCAAATCCTAAATATTTGGAGTCTGCTTACTTTCATTGCTCAAACTGCACTATTCCCTACTTGATATCCTTTATTGGCCATAGTGTCTGTGAATATATGAATACATAGTTGGGTTAGAGCAGTGATGGCGAACCTTTTTTGGTTCGGGTGCCAAAAGGGTGCGTGCATGTGTGATAGCGAGCACGCGGGTGCCCACACCCATAATGCAATGCCCTCCCCCTACGCATGTGCACAACCCCTGCACTTCCCCCCCATGCATGCACACAGGCCTCACTGAAGCTGTGGAGTTGCCCTACTACTTACCTTCAGTGGAGCTGCCCTACTACTTATCTTCAGATAATTGCAACCAGGCCTCCCACACCTCAGCCCATTTCTTCTGCAGCCTGCAAGGCTTTCCTGAAGGCCTCTCTAGCCGATAACAGAGCTCTGGATCGATCTGGAGCTCTATTATCAGCTGCAGAGGCCTTCAGAAAAGCCTTGCCGGCTGCAGAAGAAATGGGCTGCAGAAGAAATGGGGCGAGGTGTGGGAGGTCTGGCTACAACTGTCCAAAGCCAAAGAAGTTCCTGAAGACCTCTGACAGTGAAAAGGAGGCTGGGGGTGAGCACACAAGTAACTTCCGGTTGGGCCATTTTTCGCCGTCCCCAGGCTTCAGGAGGCTTTCCTGAAGCCTGGGGAGAGCGAAAACAGCAGAAAAGAAGGCTGAAAACCAGCTGGCCAGTCGCACATGCACGCTGGAGCTGACATAGAGCAACGCCTCATGTGCCCTCAGATATGGCTCCGCGTGCCACCTGTGGCACGCATGCCATAGGTTCGCCATTACTGGGTTAGAGTGAAGGACCATCTAGTAGATATTTAGCAAATTCAGCAACTTTTATCTTTATGCCATAGTCCTTCTTTTCACTGGATAGCATTACACATTCAGAGAAAAGCTTGACTGTTTGAAAGGAAGCATTAAGGATAAAATAATCCAGCAACTAATATCTCAGGAACTCTCTAGCCAATTCTGCATCACCAGCCAGTTGTGGACTATTCAGAAGAACTCACTGGACTAGAATGAACAATAAAAGTTAAGCCTTGGAAATATCGGCATGAATGTGAAGTAATCTGAATGACCAAAGTAACATTTTATATAGCAAAAGGCAGCCATATCCAAAAGATTCTGTCAACAAAATTGTAGCAGTCTCCTCAATTGTTAAAATCACAAAAGTTTCATAATATCCCATCTCTGTCTTTCTCTCTTTGGCAAATTGGAAATGGTATCACTTTCCAGTCACTGAAAATATTAATTGCAAGGCAATAAGCTTTATTTACTTATTTGTTACAGTAGTTAGCTTGCTTGCTTGCTTGCTTGTTTATTTATTTAGCACATTTGTATGTTTTATAATTCCCAGCAGACCAATCCGAAAGTGGTTAAGAGTTGAAACTGAACAACAACAATAAAATCCATAGAAGTGCAATTTACAGAAATCTATTAAAACTGTAATCAAAACCAAAAGATATATAAAAACAAAGGTATCAGGAGGCAGATTAAGAATCATAAATTGAGACAGAGGAAAAGCTGACCTGTATAGATAGGTTTTAAAGTTATTTTGAAGGGAGACCAAACAAATGGCAGATTGAACCTTTAGAAGGAGAGAATATTTACCCCACCCACAAAAAAAAACAAGAATGACTCTTGTCAATTCTTCCAAGATGAGTTATTTATTATTTCACACCTCTAGACAAAATCTTGTCAGAGTGAGGATTCTACTATCTGCATCTATAATATAACTTTAGGTATTAGGTGAACCATTAGGCAGGACTGATGGTTTCACTCTCTTCTGGAATATCTATGGAGATTCTCAGCCATCCAGATTCTCAGCCAATCCAGGTCGACATCCATGGTTGTCCCAAAGGTGTTTTTTCAAGAGGCAACTGGACTTTCTGGTTTTTCTTTGAAGACGTTTCTCATCCAAGAAGCTTCTTCAGCTGAATGCATCCCCTCCTTCTTGAGAATCCATTTCCTCATTATCCCCAGAGAATAAAATCTGCCATTGAAGAAGCCTTCTCCTGGCTTGATTCTAGGCAGAACTCTGTCTGCAATCAGATATGCAGCAACCTTTGACCAAAGATTATAACTCCTAGGCTATAGCATTGGATAATAGTCATCTGTTCAAGTAGTGGACCCTAAGACTTCTAAGAATGTATAGATATTAAACACTATAAATTTCAGCTATTGTAAACTGGTGCAGTTGAGTCAGGACAGATGTCACATGTTTCCATCCAGAACATCCAATAGAGACCTGGCCGGGGTATTCTGGACCCATTGTAATTTCTGGCTTTCCTTCAAGTACATCCTCATAAAGAATATATTATAATGTCTTAAATGAGAGATAACTATTAGTGCATGGATAATGGCAGATTGGACCTCTTCCTAAAAAGGTTTTGTAGCTGATAGACTAGATGTGGTGAGAAGTAAGGTCTCCAAATCATTGTGCTGATCTGAACCCTTAGGAAAAACACAAGATCAAAAAGCACCCCCAAATTATAGACCAGGTCTAGAGCAGGAAGAAACTCTTTTGACTCATTGAAATCTCACCCCATCCCTTTTGTGTGGATTCAATTTAAGCTGTTAAAACCCATCTAATCCATAATCTGGTCTAATGACAAACCAACCAGGATGCTTGCCACAGCTGACAAAAAAAGCTCCACATAGACCTGGATATCACTCATACAAAGGTAGGCACTCACCCCCCACAACACTAGCTATCATACCCAGCAACTTTATGTACGTAGATGCTAAATTACATGGCAATCAGAATAGAATTCTGTGCCATCCTGCATTACAAAAGTTGTGAGATGCAGCAGCATTGCCCTTGTATACTTAGATACTTGTATACCTGCCTTCAGGGGATATCAGAATCACAACAAAAAACAGAGCCAAAGAACCCAGAATTTGGTTTCATCCAGGAGTGCTTGGACTTGGTTTACCACCAGCTTCTCAACTGCCTTGGCAATAAAAAGCATATTTAACACCAGCCTATATCTGACAGAACCAGAGGAATCTAATGGGAAGCTTTCTCACAAGCAGGATGTACCACCAAATTCCTTCATGACAGATGATATTGAGGGAGATGCTAATGATCAAATGGAATACCACCCTCAGTGAATTCCTCCCAAGAAGGAATGGAGCTGAAGTACAAGTGGTGGCATAAATAAATTCAGGTGCCTTGTCCATATCTTTAAGGTGTATAGATGTAAACTCAACAAGCCTTAGAACCTTATCAAAGATGGCATCTATCTCAAAGTGAATATGTGTGATTAAGTTTGAATAAGGTTCAATAAGGTTTTCTCATTTTACTTCCAAAGCCACCCACACTATTTACCTTCAACCATAGCATTTCACAACCTCTCTCACTTTTTCTATCTTTCTCCCTCCAATCAAACACAGAACTGATTCCACAACCATAGTCTACAATCAAACCATACTTCACACACCCATCTTTTTTTTCTTCTAAATCACACTCACTTCATTCTTCTTCTTTGACTTACTTATACCCTACTTCTTGGCAGTCTACAACACCTTTACCTTCCCCCTTCCATCACTTCTTTTCTTCTGCCTTATTCTACTCACTTTTTTTTCATCTTCCTGTATGCAATTCAGGAAATACTTTCTCATTTCTATAAATCCAAAAATAAAGCAGCCTTTAATCAATTTATTTTAATTCTATTTAGATGACATTCACTCTGATAATTATGCCTTTTATTGAAGAAGGACAGCAATCTGAATATTAAAACTTGTTTAGCAATTCATTCCCATAAAATTCCTTTATAAATGACAGCTTCGATGATAGAGCTAGAACAATTTCTTTTAGAGGATAATTTTTAACTTGACCTTTAGCAATTCTTCTGAAGCCAAAGAAGAAACATCCAAGAATAAAAAATTAATCAATGTAAGTATTTGATTCAGTTCTTAAAGGGAATTCACTGGAAATGATGCAATCCCAAAGTCTTTCTCTATATTTGTTTTACAGCTCACATTTGGGTCCACCACACCGCATAGATGAGATGTTCGTTTACATCCAATATCTCAGAATTGTTTCTTGGAGATGACTCCTCTATGCCCCTTCCTGCATGCTCTTAAGTAGAAGTAGGAAGACTTACTGTAAAACAAAGTAAGGACAATTGTGTCTTTCCTAGCTCTGAGGATCATTGACATCTGAGCACATAGAATAGAATAGAATAGAATAGAATAGAATAGAATAGAATAGAATAGAATAGAATAGAATAGAACAGAACAGAACAGAACAGAACAGAACAGAACAGAACAGAACAGAACAGAATAGAATAGAATTGTTAGATGGTGGATTCAGCACAGGAGACTGACTTTGACAAACAGCTCTTTATTGCAATAGATGTACAACCAGCAAAAGCACATTCAGAGAGGGCTCCTATTTATAGGAGCTGACAGTAACAATTGTAACTAAACCATTTTGAAATAACCAATGAGGGTCCAGCATGTTCCCTTCAGTATTGCTGGACCTGAGTGAAAACCTCCAGCTCTAATCAAAACATAACATCCCTCCCCCTCTAGATGAAATCGTCCGACATACGAAATCATGAAGGTAGGCGGGGCGTCTACGCTCCCGTTCAGACCTGCGTACTTCAGTTGGGGGAACTACAGCAGCCTGGTCTGACTTAGCCGCTTCGTTCCTGGGGGCTGTGTCATGCATCTCTTGAGCTGGAGTGCTCTTGGGTTCTTCCGCCTCAGGGCCTAACTCGACAGGGGGACTCTGTTGGCCTGCCGTCTCGCACTCCAAAGCCTCTGAGACATCTGGACGTGGTTTAGCTAGGAAAGGAATGCACGGCGTTACATTTCCAGAACCCGAGGGGTCTTCCTGTACCCTCTGTCTTAATTGGTCTATGTGTCTCTTCCATAAGCGGCCGTCTTGTAACCGGACCGCATAAGACACGGGTCCCAAAATTGTCTCGACCACCCCTGGCAGCCATAAAGGCCCCTCGGCGTAGTTGCGAGCAAACACCCTGTCCTCTGTGGAAAAGACCCTGGTTTTCTTTGTCCCTTCTGTCTTGGTTTTTACTACATAGTCAGGGTGTAACCGGTCCAGGAGTGACCGGAGTCTGCGGCCCATTAAAAGCTCCGTTGGGCTGCGTCCCGTAGTGGCACTTGGGGTTATGTGTTGAGTTATGAGGAATTTGTCTATTCTTTCCTGCCAATCTCCAGGTCCCAATCTAGCTAACCCCTCTTTGGCCGATTGCACGAAGCGTTCTGCCAGGCCGTTCGTTGCAGGATGGAATGGGGCGGACAATGCATGGCGGATTCCCTGACTAGCCAGATAGCCCTCGAAAGTTGTGGCCATGAACTGCGGGCCGTTGTCCGTTACCAATGTGTCCGGAATGCCATGGGTAGTGAATAGACGCCTGAAGATCTTAATAACAGACTCCGCAGTGGTCGATCGCATAGGGAAGATTTCGAGCCACTTGGAATAAGCGTCTACAATTATCAGGAACATTTGCCCATGGAATGGACCCGCGAAATTGGCATGAAGCCGTGACCATGGGTTTTTTGGAAGGTCCCAGTCATGCACCGGTGCTTTGGGAGGTGCCGGTCTGGATTCCTGACATGGCAGGCATTTGTTTACCCATTCTTGAACCTCCTCATCCATCTTTAGCCACCACACATAACCCCTAGCTAAAGCCTTCATTCGCACAATTCCCGGATGGCCCTCGTGCAAGGTTCATAGTACGTCAGTGCGCAATTTGGCAGGAATGACCACCCGGTCCCCCCACAAGAGGCATCCCCCTTACTCCGACAGTTCGTGCTGTCTAAGCTCATACGGTTTGAACTCGGGCCTGACTGGGCCTCTCGGCCACCCCCTCCACACCCAGTTAAGGACAGTCCGGAGGGTGGAGTCTCTGGCCGAGTGCCTGGCCACCTCAGCCGAGGTGACTAACCCTGAGTCTGCTAGGTCAATCAACAGTACCGGGGCCTCTGGAGCTATGTCTGACAGTATCTCGGGCAATGGGCACCTGCTTAATGAGTCCGCGTTCCCCATGTTTTTCCGGGCCTGTGAACCAACTGATACAAGTATGCCGACAAGAAGATGGCCCAACGAGCAAAACGGGGGGACAAAGCAGCTGGAGTGGGGCGATTCCCTGCTATCAACCCCAACAGAGGCTTGTGGTCTGTGACCAGGGTGAAGTCTCTACTGAACAAATACTCATGGAACTTCTTAACCCCTGCTACTAGGGCCAAAGCTTCCCTATTTAGCTGATCATAATTTCTTTCGGCGCTAGACAAGGTGCGTGAGTAATACGCTATTGGCACCTCAAGGCCATTCGGAAGTCGATGGCTCAGAACAGCCCCAACCCCTACTGGGGAAGCATCGCAAGCAAGGACCACTGGCAAAGTGGAATTGTATTGGATCAGGAAACTGTTGTTGGTTAACAACCCCTTAACTGCGCTAAACGCGGCAGCCTCCCTATGGCCCCACACCCAGGGAGTGTTTTTAGCTAGCAGCCTGTGCAAGGGCTCTGCGACCGTTGCCTTATCACGTAGGAATAGGCTGTAAAAGTTAAGAAGACCCAAGAAAGCCTGTAACTCTGCCTGATTTCTGGGCGCCGGGGCCTCCTGGATGGCCTTCAGTTTACTTTCCGTGGGATGGATACCACTCCCGTCTATTCTATACCCCAGGAATTCCACTTCGGGGACTCCCAAGACACACTTGCTGTGTTTCGCTTTCAGCCCAGCAGCTCGTAATTTCTCAAGGACCATTGTAACCCGACAGCGTAGCTGGCCTATGTCTTTAGCCGAAATGAGAACATCGTCGAAGTAGGGCACGACCCCGGGGATATTCTGCAACAGACGTTCCATTACACTCTGGAACAACCCCGGGGCCACGCTAACCCCAAATTGCAATCTGTGGCATTTAAATGCCCCCCTGTGGGTCACAATGGTCTGAGCTTCTGCCGTGGGGCCATCTACAGGTAACTGCAGGTACGCTTGTGCCAGGTCTAATTTAGCAAACAGGCATCCGGACCCCAACGAGTGCAGCAATTGGTGCACAATTGGCACAGGGTAGGCACTCTGCTGCAACGCCTTGTTCACCGTGCACTTGTAGTCAGCGCATATCCTGATGCTACCGTCTCCTTTAATTGGCGTGACAATCGGGGTTTCCCACCGGGCATGATCCACAGGTTCAAGTACCCCCTGCTTGATCAATTTATCAAGTTCAATGTCAATCTTTTCCCTCAAGGGCAGGGGAACCCGGCGGGGCTTCAAGCGGATTGGGGCAACATTAGGGTCCAGGCTAAAAGAGATTGGGGTCCCCACATACTTGCCCAACCCTTCGCTGAATACGTCACGGAATTCGTCAAACAGGTCGTCTAATTTCTCCATCCCGACAGCATTAACTCCGGAGACCTCCAGCCCAAGGGCTTCAAACCAGCTCAGTCCAAGAAGGCTCGGAAGGTCACCGTCCACAATGATGAGCTGTAACGGTCCGGAAAAGTGTTTAAATTGGACCTTGACACTGGCTTGGCCGCGAACCGGAATCCTGTTCCCTTGGTAGTCCGACAGGCGGAACCCTGTGTTTCGGATGTGGTCAGTGGAGAACCCGGGCACGGCTTTCTTGAGAGTTTTCCAGGCGATGATAGACACAGCCGAGCCCGTATCTAATTCCATTTGAAACGGCACACCCTCGACGACGACGGACATCATGATCTTCTTCCCACCCAGGGAACGGGCACTGTCGACATGCGAATCATAGGCAGCCTGCAACGGCCTGGAATATCTTTGGCATCGTTTTGAATTTTCGCGCCAAACCCTCGGCGACGGTTCAGCCCGCGAAGGCTCAGGTGCACGCGCAGTCGAATTTGGCAGTGTGGCGTGGCAAACTTTAGCCAAATGTCCACGCCACTCGCACCGTTGGCATGTCACACCACGATACTTGCAGGAAAATCTCGGGTGCCGTCCCCTGCAGCTAGCACACCCCCGGAAAGGCTCGCTGGGCGGTTGCGGGTGGGGCGGGCGACGCAGTTCAGTCCTGTAAATCTCATCATCGCTGCTAACATCGTCATCCAGCGTCCCCATGTGGACGGCTGGCTGAGTTAGTGGTGCCGTTTTCGCCTCTTTTCTGGACGGGGCAGCACGGTGGAGTGATTCAGCCGCGTTGGTGGATGATTCAGCAGCCCTGGCCTCGTCCAGTGCAGCCGCCAAAGTAAGTTTAGGCCGAGCTAGCAAACGGCGCTGCAGGCGGAGGTCCAAAACTCCGCAGATCAACTGGTCCAGCATGATATCGTCTAGGTCACTAAATTCGCAATGACCAGATGCCTTATGGAGAGCAGCAACGTACTGGTTGATAGTCTCTCCTTCCCGCTGCATGCGCTGACGGAATTCATATCGACGTACGACTTTAGAAGGAGTCGGTGCATAGTGGGTCTTATGCATCTGCTGAAGCGTGTCCCACTGCACTGTGTTAATCAGCGCTGGGGCAGACAGGGCCTCTGCAGTATCAAAAACTTCTGGCCCACAGTGACTTAAAAATAAAGCTCTTTTCCTATTGTCTGCCAGGCTTAGTAAGTCATTTGCTTCCAGGAAGCACTCAAAACGCCTCATATATGACTCCCACTTCTCTTGGGCCGGGTTGAATGGCGGCGGTGGGTGAAACGCTGACATGATATCAGAAAAGTAGTAGGCGAAGAATGAGTCGCCTGACTGGTTGTAAAGCCCGTGGGGCTTGTCGTTGTTCTCCTGCTCCCAATTTCCTCGTCGCCACTGTTAGATGGTGGATTCAGCACAGGAGACCGACTTTGACAAACAGCTCTTTATTGCAATAGATGTACAACCAGCAAAAGCACATTCAGAGAGGGCTCCTATTTATACGAGCTGACAGTAACAATTGTAACTAAACCATTTTGAAATAACCAATGAGGGTCCAGCATGTTCCCTTCAGTATTGCTGGACCTGAGTGAAAACCTCCAGCTCTAATCAGAACATAACAAGAATAGAATAGAATAGAATAGAATAGAATAGAATAGAATAGAATAGAATAGAATAGAATAGAATAGAATAGAATAGAATAGAATAGAATAGAATAGAATAGAATAGAATTCTTTATTGGCCAAGTGTGATTGGACACACGAGGAATTTGTCTTTGGTGTATATGCTATCAGTGTACATAAGGAGAATAAAATACATTCATCAAGAATAAAGAGATACAACACTTAGTGAGAGTCAAGATTACTAATAAGCTATCAAATCGTACTAGGAAACAAATAAAAACAATATAAATTGAAAGATACAAGCAACATGGTTATAGTCATAAGTGGGAAGAGATAGGTACTAGGAAGGATGAGAAGAAGAATAGTAATAGTGTCTTAGTAAATTATTTGACAGTGTTGTGGGAATTAGTTGCTAAGCAGAGTGATGGCATTCGGGGGAAAAACTGTCCTTGTGTCTAGTTGTTCTGGTGTGCAGTGCCCTATAGCAGGGTAGAAGTTTAAACAATTTATGTCCAGGATGTGAGGGGTCTGTAGATATTTTCACAGCCCTCTTTTTGACTCGTGCAGTATACAGGTCCTCAATGGAAAGCAGGTTGGTAGCAATTGTTTTTTCTGCAGTTCTAATTATCCGATGAAGTCTGTGTTTGTCTTGTTTGATTGCAGAGCCAAACCAGACAGTTATGGAGGTGCAGATGACAGACTCAATAATTCCTCTGTAGAACTGAATCAGCAGCTCTTTGGGCAGTTTGAGCTTTCTGAGTTGGCGCAGAAAGAACATTATTTGTTGAGCTTTTTTTGATGATGTTTTTGATGTTAGGTGTCCATTTTAAGTCTTGAGATATGATAGAACCAGTGGTGGGTTGTAAATGATTTTGCTACCGGTTTGCGTGTGCGCTCACACGATGTTTCTGCACATGCGCAGAAGCGTCCCAGAGGTGTGTGTGGAGCGTCCCGCCACCAGCGCTACTGGTTCTAAGAACCGGTCCAAATCAGGAGCAACCCACCGCTGGATAGAACCTAGAAACTTGAAGCACTCTACTGTTGATACTGGTTGTCTAGTATTGTAAGAGGTTCTAGCCTGAAATATATGATATCTATATGAAATATATGATATGTACACATGTTGGCATTTCATGTATATCCTTAAGGGGGTATAATTTAATACAAAAGGGGGGACTGGAATACAGGTATACCTTAGAGATATTGCAGGTTCAGTTCCAGACCACTGCAATAAAGCAAATATTGTAATAAAGTGAGTCACATAAATGTTTAGGTTTGCCAGCACATATAAAGTTATGTATACAATATACTGTAGTCTATTAAGTGTGCAATAGCATTTTGTACATACCTTAATTAAAAAATACTTTATTGCTAAAAAATGCTAATCATCATCTGTGCCTTCGATGAGCTATAATCTCTTTGGTGGAGGATGGTCTTGTAAAAATAATGCCATAATCTATGAAGCACAGTAAAGTGAAGGGCAATAAAATGAGGTATGCCTGTATACTACTGCTTTGTCATCAATCTTTTTGTAGGGGACATCTAAAGTGAGGAAATTGCCCCCCGCTCTTCTTCGGTGTCCATGCACTTTGCTCTTGTTTGTGATTGGCCACCCCCAATATGCATGTATACTATGAGAAAGTATCTTCCAAAGCTGGCCTAAGCTGGTCCCCTGCAAAAAAGGATTGATAACCACGGATTAAAAATTCTCTGTTTAACAAGATACCCACTTATAAAATGCTTATAAGAAACATTCTCTCTCTCCTTCACACACACACACACACACACACACACACACACACACACACACACAAACATACATGCAAATAACTCCTAGTGTGTAGAAAACACTAATATGCACAAAGACATTCTCCCCTCTCTTCTTCCAACAAAAAGAAGGGAAAACTTGGAAGTGGGGAAATGAGTAAGAATGGTTGTTGTTGAAAGGAGGAAAAAAGATAACATATTGGGAGGGGAGCGGGGAGAAACTAGACAACATTATATGAAAAGAAATAAATAACTGGCCAGGAAAAAAAAGGAAATAAAGATAGGAACAAAGATAGCATTGTATAAAAGGTTAAGCATCACAAGATGGATAGCCCCTCCCTCTTCAAAGTCATCCCAGTTTATTTGCTGTAGTGTTTGCAGCTATTTCATGTCATGTCCACTGCCTTGTTTGTATTCTTGGTGAATATAAGATGCTCTCCCCAGTTCACCGTTAATTATTTCAGGGTGGGATGGGGACTGTCTTTTTATCATATAAATGGTATATATCACATTTTGGAAATTAAATCTCTAATTACAAGTCAGCTACAACTCAAAGTCTTGCCCTTTCTTTGAAAGGACCATTCCAACCTTCAGTATTTGTAGCACAAATCCATGAATAGGATGAATGGGCTGTCGCCCTAGAACAGATCAGGCCTATGGGGATGAGGGAAGGAGAATCAGTGACAGGAGGATACCTTGTTTTCTTTTCTTCTGTCAACAGCATTCGATTTCCTAATCCCCTCCATCTCTCCCATAGTTACAAGAAAAGGAAACTAATTATGTCGACTGTACTGCTCACGTCATTGGGGAGTAGATCAGGTACAAGCGTGACCTATTTTCCCTAAAAATTATCAACAGCATCATCTTTAAGACAAGGTATTCTCAAATGCTGAAACCTCTACTCCATCAAAAGTCTTTAAAAACAATGTACTTTGAAGACTTTTCTGTAATCATGCTGCAGGAGAGGGCACTTCCATTTCTTTGCTCGTGGACTCATTTTTGTAGGGGTTGATAGATTAGCTCCTGTCCTCCAGGTGGCCTACAGTTCCTCCATCCTCCCACCTTTTGTGCTTCATAACCCTCAGAGACAGTTTCAAACAAACTCATGATCATCCTCGACCTTGAAACATACAAAACGCAGCATGAAGCAATTAAGGCAGCATCCAGCTGACCAAATCGAAAATACAGAAAAAGGTATCTAGTCAGTGTCCTGCCCTCTCTTCAGTCTCTTTTGTTTGGTATTTAGAATACCTCCTCATTCACAAGCCAAGGGAGGATCATGCCCCCAACACAAATTCTTCTCTTCCATTAATTAAAAGAGGGAGGAATGCTAGCGTGAAGCCAGAACAGCTTATGCAATCTATGTAAGAGAACGGAAGGCTGAAGAAGTGAGAAAAAATTGGGGGGAAAGCCCAGGGGTGAAATGCTACTGGTTCGGCCAGGGTTGGGCGTACTGGTAGCGGTGGCAGCTGGTGGTTCAGAGAACCAGTAGCGGCGGCAGCACGAGGCTCCGCCCACCTGCCCAGATGCCGCCATTTTCTTTTTTTACCTTCTGCGCATGCGCAAAGCCTTCTGAGGGTGAAACAGCGCGCTTCCAAACCGGTAGGGAAGGTAAGTAGATTTCACCGCTGGGAAAGCCCATCCCAAATTCATGAGAGTCAGTCTGGTGTAGTGGTTAAAGCACCAGGCTAGAAAGCAAGAGACTGTTAGTTCTAGTCCTGCCTTAGGCATGAAGTCAGCTGGGGGACCTTGGACCAATCACTCACTCCCAGCAATAGGAAGCAGCCAATGGCAAGCCACTTCAAAAGTTTGCCAAGAAAACTACAGGGACTGGTTCCAAACTGAGTCAATAGTGGGCCTGTGCACACATCCCTGTGTGTGCACCCACCCATATACACACACAAACTTTGCACAGCTCTGTTGGTCTTACCTAGAAACCAGATCCAGGGTATTTCCTGTTGATCCACAAGAGAGCTGAAAATAAATCTGCTAAGCCGGCAAAGGACATCCTTGTTTCTTGGCAAAGAGCTAATTGGGGAAACTATTGAAATAGATTTCCTAAGTTTGAAACAAATGGGAGTGAAGCAGAGTGGGTAGAGCAACAGCCCATTCTTTAAAATAATAAAGATTAAGTTAGAAATGAGGAGCTGCTATCTCTGCTTGTTCAGGAGAACTAATTCAAGTATTTCAGAATACCTCATCCTGGCTTTGTCAGTCCGTCCTTGAGATCCAGAAAGATCTCAAATAGCATAAAGGAGATAAAAGAAAATATCCTTTTTATTTTAAAAAGAGTTCTGAATTCAGTATATTAACTCTGTTTCAACTACCCTTAGTATAATTTCATAATTTATATACTATCATAATTGAATTCTTACTAACTGGTGTTTTGTAACAAATTGAAAATTAGGGCTGGGTAAGTGATTTTATTAATCACAATTTACCATGTCAAAGTGGTGGACAAGCTCACAAATCTTCAGAATGTTTTTTTTTTTGGTTGGTTTGTTCAGGCTGAATATTAAGCAAACTAACCAAAGTAGTGAGGTGAAGAAAGGAAAGAAATAGGCATTGCAGGAAAGCTCCAAATCTTCCATAAGATTAAAATTCCTTAAAATTCCTTCCTTAAAATGGAGCCCTGATCACGTAACCCACAATTTAATTTTGACTGTGCTAGCAAAACTTCAGATTGTACTAAGGGCTATTAGACAAAGAAACAAAAATGGCTGCTCTCATTTTGATCACTGTAATAGCTTGTCATTACTTGTCTGTCTCCAGATTTTAAAAATGCAGGCTTATACTGTTTTTTTCTCTCTCCCTTCAGTCCCATTCACCTTTGGTGAACAACCTGAAATTTATTTTACATCTCCTGTCATCTAATCTATTTTAGTCTGCCTAACACTTCCTTTTAAGGCTGTTATAAATGGCAAATAGACGAATTACTGTCACACCTAACGTTTTCTTTGTCTAGATTTTCCTTTTTTTTTTAAACTTCCGGTAAGAAGAAATACTTTGGAATCTCAAACTCTTCTTTAGTTCCTGTGCTGTAATTGATTCTAAGAAGGATATTATTTGTTTAGGTTTTTTTTAATAAGCCCAAGTGGGTCACTTAAAATTTTTGTCTCTACTTTGATTTTTTTTTATCATTCCAGACATCACAAATTATAGGAGATAGGTGTTAATAAAAGATTCCCCATCAGTTAATGCCTTGCCCATAAAATATCTTTCTCAATAATTTATTTCAGCATGTGATTCAGAGTCATAGGAAACACCATAACTGAAGCTTTACCAGGGGAGATAATACTGTATATCACATACACAAACTCTGCAAGACTTGACTCCCATGGGCACATCAAGAACATAAGACACGCAAAGCAGACATTTTATTTCTAATTAAATCGGTGTGGGGCCTACCCGAGCTCTCTGATATGTTAATTCAAAGGTTAGACTACAGGATTAGTGTGAGTAGGAAGTGAAATGTAGCCACCTTTATTATATTTTTTAAATGCTACATAGCAGAATTTATGGTGCAGGTACATTTACTGAAAGACAGGAGCAAATAAACTAGATTTTGAATAGCAGCTTTGAACTAAAAATATTGTTTGTAATAATCGAACTGTAATTTTCCAATGAGGAGGAGGGGGAGGGGAGGAGGAGGAGGAGGAGGAGGAGGAGTAGACAATGTTGAGCAATCTGATACTTGTTCCAAATTAGAGAGAAATTTTAGGGAGTATTACAGGTAGTCCTTGACTTAACAACCATTTGTTTAGTGACTGTTCAAAGTTAAATGAGCCATGGTGGCGCAGTGGTTAGAATGCAGTACTGCAAGTTACTTCTGCTGACTGCCCACTGCCAGCAGTTTGGTAGTTCAATTCTCACCAGGCTCAAGGTTGACTCATCCTTCCGAAGTTGGTAAAATGGGGACCTAGATTGGGGGCATTATGCTGACTCTGTAAACCGCTTAGAGAGGGATGGAAAGCACTATGAAGTAATATGTAAGTCTAAGTGCTATTTCTATTGCTATTACAACGGAATGAAAAATGATTTATGACTGGTTTTCACATTTATGACCATTGCAGCATCCCCCATGGTATTTATTTATTTATTTATTTATTTATTTATTTATTTATTTATTTATTTATTTATTTATTTATTTATTTATTTATTTATTATCTGCCCATCTTAATGACCACATGATTCACTTACAACTGTAGTGATTCACTTAACAAATGTGGCAAAAAGGTTGTAAAAATGAGTCAAAGTACACTTAACAACTGCCTTGCTTTAACAATGGAAATTTTGGGCTAAATTGTGGTCTTAAGTCAAGGACTACCTATATATGCATCCTAAAATCATGAGGTTATACAGCATTGGGGAATACTTCAATATCAAACAATAGCCTTTTGGGGGTTATGAAAATTCCATTTGTCTAAGGCTATATAACATTGGAACGTTAAATATTGATCTTTGCCATCAAGTCAGTGTTGTTGCTTAGTGATTATTTAGTAGATTTTTTTCCAGGATGATCTATCCCTAACCTGAACTTTCAGCTCTTCCATGGTATACTTATTGCCACTGTAATCAGATAATAAGTAGGCAGGAAAGTAGGCAGGTAGATGTATGGATGTATGGATGTATGGATAGATAGATAGATAGATAGATAGATAGATAGATAGATAGATAGATAGATAGATAGATAGATAGATAGATAGATAGATAGATAGATAGATAGAGATAGATAGAGAGAGAGAGAGAGAGAGAGAGAGAGAGAGAGAGAGAGAGAGAGAGAGAGAGAGAGAGAGAGAGAGAGATAGATAGATAGATGTGTGTGTGTGTGTGAGAGAGAGAGAGAGAGAGGGAGGGAGGGAGGGAGGAGAGAGAGAGAGAGAGAGAGAGAGAGAGAGAGAGAGAGAGAGAGAGAGAGAGAGAGAGAGAGAGAGAGAGAGAGAGAGATGATATATACTGTAGACAGATGAATCATCTGCCCCCAACATCTTCCTATATGTTGCTGCCTAGTATGGATACCTGCTTATTTTAGCTGGGCAGTGAGAAAATCATTACACCCTGAGCATGATCTTGGCATAGCCTCCCAGCATTCTTCACTCATTCCTCCCACGAGTAGCCACCTCCCATCACACTGCAATGAGGCAACACAGCAGGAGACATGGAGGAACATTAAACATATTCACACAAATATATTTCAGATTTTACAAAAACTGACCTCTCTTCATTATCTTTGTAGGGCAGGGGAAAATGCTGAAATTTTCAAGACTTTGGTAAAGTCAACAATTTGATGCTATTTGTGCATGTGGACTATCAAATAGTATTTTCCATTAGTGTATACAATGCAAAAATGTAGAGTAGTATTGAAAAATGGGAACATTTAAATGGCTTCAGAGTAATTTGAGTAAATAAAAAGAAAAAGAAAGAATAACAAATAAGCAACTTCAGAATACATAATACCTTCATTTTAACTTGTTGCTTACAAATATAAATGGAACATAAGAGCAAAACAGTCAATAATTTATAATTTTCACAAAGTTTAAAAGAAGTAGATCATACAAGTAAGAAATCTTTCTGTTGGGGTTTCTGAGTTTGGGACTCAATTTTTCTATTAAATATTTTTTGACCTTGACATGTTGCTTGACTTCTGGGACAAAACTGCCCTGACAAAAAAATGGGTAGGTGGAAAAACTATTAATATTTTTCTCTCCACAACCTTCATTTTCTTTGTCTTGCTAAACTGCAGACTTGACAGGCTTCACATTTTAATGAATTTCCTTTAAAAAAAAAAAAGGAAATCTGACATGAAGAGAGAGCATAATTTCTTCACCAGCATCTAATAAAACCATATTTTGCTGACATACCAACTAAATGATGTTTAGCACATGCACACAAACACATACACAAGCACATACCTGGGTACTTCACTCAATTGGCCTCAGCTGCCTGACATTTTAATTTAAATATATATTTTTTTCTCACAAGTAATACCTGGTGCGGCAACAGACAGCTGTTTCAACAATATTTAATTTACCTGTGAGATGAAGAGTAATATGAAAAAATCAGTCTCTGAGGTAGTGCCAGAATAGCTGCACAAGACTGATTCAAGGTTATGTCCTAAAAGTTTTATTTCAGCAAACTAGCTTATTTAAAACAAAATGAAAGGCTGTCAATGATTGATTAATTCAGCAGGTTTTCTTTATACTTATTCTCATGTAAGACAACTTCTTCATTTTGTCTTTTGAATATCCCCTTCATAAAAACAAGTCAAGCTAACAAAAGGTACAGTGGTTGGTTGCTGCCGGTTCGGACCGGTTCTTTAGGACCAGTAGCGGAAATTTGGCGCTGCTCGCCGAATCGGCAGCGATGACCGGTGGTCCACATTCCTGAACCAGTCCTCCGATTGCTGCGATTGCAAAAAAAAAAAAAAACCTCTGCACATGTGCAAAGGCTTCTGCGCATGCGCAAAAGGTCATTTCCAGGAAGGGACATACGCACGCAAGCAAAGGGAGCGCACACGAAACTTGCACTTCCGTCGCGATACGAACCAGTGGGGAAGGTAAGTAGAACCCACCCCTGAAAAGGTACATATATGGTAACACACACACACACATATCTGTTCACACCTATTTTAAGAATGCATTTTATCTCCTGACGTGAATCATGTAAATTAGTGAAGAAGCTATATGTGTAAATTCATTAGACGCTTTTGTCCAGATAAGGGTGTTCAGTTATGCTGAACCTTCCCCCCCTTTTTTTCCTCTACACTTGTTTTTATTTTCTGACTCCTGGCTTGCTCTCCAACTTTTCTAAGATCCTTGTCTCCTACTTCTTCTTAGTTGCTTCCTGGACCCTATTTACTTCCACACTGCTGCCCAAAGCCTAATTTTGAGAGGTAACCCTTTTGCACATAGGACATGTTCATTTTTTATTCTCCAAACAAACACAGCGGGTGGAATGTACTGGGTGTTCGTCTTCACCTCAGCTGATGTGAAATGTTGATCTAAGGGGGCCCACCTCCATGTCCTGTCTCAAACTGCTCCAGCATTAAGAAAAAGATATCTCTGCTCTCTGCACTATATTTTTAGAAAATAAAGAATCAGGGGAGGGGAAATAGCACAATACGTGGCACCTTAATGGTCCTATATATAAGAGAAGAGGGAAAGTGAAAAAGTTAATTAAGTGCATCAGAGTTGGGCCAAATTTTTGATGACTGAATGGGAAAATGCCTGCTGTTGAGTTCTGATACTGAAGAGGCAGGAGGCGGGTTGAGTGACTTCAGCTCTTTATTGGTTACAGTGAGCAAACATCAGCAAAGACCCAGGTTGTGACTGCAGTTTAAATAGAGAGCCCTGGCTGGGAAGAACCAATCAGCAATTGCCTGCTCTGCTCAATAGAGCAGACCTGAGTGAAAACTTCCCAGCTAGTATGCAGATCTCAGGACACAACACCTGCCATCTTGTTCTGTCTCCATTAATAATTTGTAGTTCTTCCAAGGTCATTACAGTAATCTCTTTGATCCATCTATCTTATCCATGTCTTTATCCTCTACTTCTTTCAACCTTGCCAGGCAGTGTATTTTTTCCCCCTAGTTCATCATTCTTTCACATCACATTCTAGTCTCTGCTTGCTGATCAGTGCCCCATGGGAAGAATCAGTCTTATTTGACCTAGGACCAACATTAGTTTTTCCTGCAGTCCATGGTGTTCTTAGTAATCATCCCAAACCCCATAATTCAAAGGCATTTGTTTTCTTTTGCTTACTTTTCATCAATGTCCAGCTTTCACAGGCAACTTTACCATGAGAAAAACCTTTGTTTTAACTGTCCCTGTCTTTGTTTTCATAGAAATATCCTTATCTTTCATGATCTTCTCTAAGTTTCTCATTGATTTCCTTCCTGGAATTAATCTTCTTTTTATTTCTCTAGCATGTTCATCTTTATTTCTGAGATTAAGAGAACAAAATTATCTACCATGCTTCTTTACTTCTTTACTTCATAATCAAATGCCAGTTCACTTACCAGGCTCGCTGATTTAAACTTTGCCTTCCTTATATTTAACATCAAGCCAGATTTTTCACTTTTTTATTTTCAAAACATGTGCTTTTAAGCCACTTTTCAGCTAACGAAATGATATTGTCTGAGTTTTTACTTCCACTTTGGATCCCAGCTGCCTTATCTTCCAAACTGTCATTATTATAATGCAACTGTTGCATGTTAATCATATAATATGTATTCTTTTCTCATTCCTTTCTTTTCCTGTTCTGAACTACTGCTTCTTGCAACTCAGTTCTTCCAGCAACTTCTGGTTCATTGTAAAGATTCCTCAGAAGAAAATATGTTCTGGCACATGTATCGAGCCTAATGTATTCCACACAGTAGTCTTTTACTTATGACATTGGTTTAACAGCTGTTGCAGTTACAAAGGTGTTTAAAAAATGATGAACAACTGGTCCTTGCACTTATAAACTTTGCAACATCCAGGTGATCATGTCATCAAAATTTAGGAACTTGGAAACTGGCATGAATTTACAATGGATGCAGTGTCACCGAGTCATGTTAACTTTAAATAAGTTTATTGTTTAGTGTTCTCTTAAAATGTTGTACGCCGCCCTGAGTCCTTAGGGAGTAGGGCAGCATAGAAGAACCTAATAATAAATAATAAATAATAAATGTGATTGCCATTCATGTCTTCCCAAGGGAAATCCAACAAACAAAGTCAATAGGGGAGTCAGATTTGCTTAACAACCACAGGAAAAAAAGTTTGTAAAATAAGGCACAACTCACTTAACAACTATGTTGCTTGGCAACAGAAGTTTTGGTCCCAATTGTGGTCTAAAGTCAAGGGCTACCTGTACTCTAGCTACATCAACACAATCATAACTGCTATAGTCAGTAAAAGAAGATAAGCCTCCATTCTAAATTATTTCATTTTCTCCATTATCCTTTTTATGTCAGCTACCTGATCTCATGATCCCCCTGCTTTCTTTGAAACCTTACTCTTCTTTTGAGTCCTTTCCTTCATGCATGGTTCTGTTCTTCTAAGATTCAAAGAACTGGATGGAACATGGGAAATATATAATGTCATGCCTGCATCGGAGCCTGAATCTGCGGGGGAAGATGAGCTGGAACAGGAGCCGACAGAGATCAAGGGGCAAGCTCCATTGGCTTTGGAGGAAACTGGGGAAGGGCAGAGCCAGCCAGGCCAAGGCATTTCAGGATTAGAACAGCTTGTAGACAGGGAGTAACAGGGGCAATATGAACATGAGAGACAGAGCTCAGACAATGAGCAAGGATCACCCCCTCCTGATCCTAAAGCACAAAGAGAAGACAGGTGAGAACAATGCAGACTGAGCCAGCTATGAGGGAGGAGAGTGCCCTGCCCCCCTTCACAAGGCACACCTGGGGACTGAGATGTAAGGAGATGCCGGTGGGAGGGGCATTTGTCGGGAACAAGTGGAGCCTCGTGTGCACTTGCCGACGTCTGGAGATTACTGTGCTCTGTCTTGTGGGGCTTGCCCGATTAGTCTGCTTCGCTGAACTGCTGGCTCTGGCTACTGTTTTGCTAACCTTGCTAAGTGGACTTCTTGCCTTGGTTACTGCTCTGAAAACCTTGCTTACTGGACTGCTGGCCCTGGTTACTGTTTTGCTAACCTTGCTTACTGGACTACTTGCAGCCAGAGGCTGTTGAAGGGTGCGTGTGAGAGTTTTGCTCCAGGACTTGTAGTAAACATGGAGACATTTGGGGGCAAAGTTGGAGTAATAAAGGGGAGTTAGACCTGTTCTCTGACTGTGTTGCTTTCATGCCACACCCCGGGTCATCACATATAAAATAACACAGACATTAAGTTAATATAAAAGCAAGGGAACAAAAATGGATGTTTATTAAAGTATTAAAATATGATCCTTCTACAGAGCATCTACACTGTATCAATACTGACTTATCCCAGCACTAAAAATATTTATAAGCCTGTCTCCATAATAAGGAGAAATATTCCCAGGCCTGGATATTGACCCTCCCTAAGGCATTTCTGCCTCCCAAATTTTTCTCCAATATTTTCTACTTGCTGGAATATAGTCTAAGAGGTTATAATTATCCTTTGATTGACAGTTCCATCTCCTAATCATCCCAGTCTAGTCTATCTCCTTTTCTAGCAGAGTCAAGTCTTAAAAGCATATTCTCTCTCCACATATAATCTACAGTCATGTTTTGGTGTAATTTTTCAATATTCTATGGACCTTGTTTACTTCTATCAAATTTCTTATGTTTTGCTTTAGAGCAGTTCTACTTTGGATATGCAATGCATTTTCTTCTCATATTTTTAAGCATCTTAAAAAATTATCTCATGTTTCTTTTCTCATTATTTTCTTCAGTGGTATAGTCCACCAGCTTTATGTGCAGCTAATGATGTTTCTGAGTCACAATCTTTGACCCAGCTGGGTCAAACATGGTACAGTGGCTTTGAGACTACATATACTCTCAGCATATACTTAAGCATAAGGATAATGCTCTGAAAGTAACAGATTGTACAACCTAAATATTAGAAAAAGAGGATTATTCTTTCATTGCCTAACTGCCTGCAAGGTAAAGTAATGCTTTTTATACTGAAGCTGGACCTTACATACATATGTTCTTCAGAAAAAAAGCAGGTGGAGTGATAGAACTAACAGGAACAATACTTGTTCCTTCATGAACCTCAACTTTATGCACAAGTAATAAAAATGCAAAAGTTTTAGGATATGTTGGCTTGATGGGTTTGCTGCTTTGGTATATATACTTCCTTCTATATGCTCTTGCTCCCAATTGATGATCAGAATGTATTTACATATGCAGCAAGTATCTTCTCCTTTAAATATACTCTCAAAGCTCCATAATCAACAGGACCAAAAAAAAAGCATGGGATGCACATTCACAGCTAAATTCAATAAATACATTATCAACATAATATTGACCAGTTTGCAGCAGTTTTCCTTTAGGATTGTTTTATTGAACAAGTGAGTTTGTGTAATGTGTGTGCTGTGTTTGTGTGGGTGTGGGTGTGGATGTGGGTGTGGGTGAAGGAGAGAGAGAAAGAGGAAGAGATGATCAAAAACTCTACAGTGTGTTGTTGATTATTTGTCAATTTGTATGCTCTTTCAGTCAGAGGATGACTCTAGGCAGCGTACACCATAGGGTTAAAACATTGGATAAATACCAGTTAAAATCAAACAGAAAAAAGCAAGAGAATAGCAATAGCATTTAGACTTATATACCGCTTCATAGTGCTTTACAGCCCACTCTAAGCGGTTTACAGAGTTCAGCATATTGCCCCCAACAATCTGGGTCCTCATTTTACCCACCTCGGAAGGATGGAAGGCTGAGTCAACCTTGAGCCGGTGATATTTGAACAGCTGAACTGCTGAACTAGCAGTAGCCTGCAGTGCTGCATTTAACCACTGCACCATCTCGGCTCTCCATAGCGGACATCAGACTCCACTCAAACACTCCTCTTTTGTGATAGAATTCCTCAGAAAACAAACTGGCATCGGTGCAGAGAGAGAGATTGTTCAAGTGGAAAGCTGCCACTGTGCCTTCATTCTAGGATCTAGGATCTAACATTTTAGCCAAATAATCCAACAGGACGTTCCCCAAGCGCCCCCTGGAAATCAAGTGGAGCCATCATGTAATGGGTTGGACTAATCCAATGGGCCCTGCCTCCCTACATAGGGGAGCAACATTAGAAAGTTCTAGTGACAGATGTTAACACCCCCCCATCTTAAGAGCACATCCCAAATCCCTCTTATTTCAATGATTAAATGCATTTAGAATTGGAAATGTAATCTTAATTTTAAAACATTGAAAAATGTTTAAATGCATCTATTTTCTGCCTCTGGCCATGTAGCAATAAATACATTATTAAATTCCAATCTTATTTGTTTTTCAATTCTTTTTATTCTTATTGCTTACATCATCATCTTTGAATTAATTAATTAATTAATCTTCTACACACTCATTCTTTTTAAGAACTCATCTTGTGTGCTGCTGGAACAGTAAATGCATCCAGCATTTTTATACATTTGATGAAGTATGATAACGTGTAATAAATATATGGAGCTTTATGTTTTATTTCTACAATTCAACTATGCTTCTCAATACGGCAGAAGAGTCTGTTTCTAGAGCAATCACCTTAAAGCAATGCTAAGAATGCCTGCTATATATAAAATGTTAAACTTATATACAGTAATATTACCTATTAAAGGGTATGATTTAAAAGCTCCCTAGAGCTAGCTGGGAACAAACGCATTTCAACGAAAAATTAATCTTGGTATTTCAAAAGCAATTATTCATATGTCTTTCAAATACAACCGTATAACAGTTTATACAGATGCACAGAGAGAAGACAGGGGGAAAACTTAAAGAATCTTTCATATTTCAATTGTGGACATCTATCATCTCCTTCAAGTTAACAAGATTTCAATGAGACACACAGACAATATAGTTGAGTAGTTGGTGGTATCACCACCTGTCACCAGCAAACCAGAGTGCTCAATTTATGTGGTGAAATTAAATTCTTATGCACATACAAGAAAAGCATTTCTGGACACTTTGAAACCGGGTTAGAAAATCAGAATTTTAATATTCATGCATGCTTCTTTATCTTGAGATCTTAAGATTAATTTGGGGGTGGTAGCCTCAGCCAATTTAGCATTTCATTATTCCATTTTTCTCAGAGACAGAGAATTGTTCTTCATTCTAGTTCTATCCTTTTTTGGATGCAAGAATCCACGTAAAGTATTTACATGTTAATTGATCACAGGTGCTGTCGTCTACGTATGCACCCCGAATCCTAGTTTAGCCTCTTTCCTAAGATCAGGCAACCAAAATTCTGAAGACAAAATAATAATTTCCTGTGACAATAACCCCAGACAGACATGGAGCTTCTCATACATGTATTGAGTTGATCCTATTTCTGAATGCCATAAAAAAGGAGGCAAAGTTTTAATCTCCCACACGCCAATGATTTTAGAGAGTAAGGGAGATGAACTTGATGGAAGATATGCAAGCAAGCTTCAGTGCCAAGGCAACAAGGGGTAAAATATTATCTAAGTCCAGAACAACAAAACTTTCAGAAGTAGTTTTAAACAAATACCTTCCTAATTCACTGAATATAAGAAGGATGTACAAAATCAGACCTGCAAGATTCTGTTATTATGGTCAGTTGCAATAAATCAATTTTAATATTCCTGTGGAATTGATTTGTTGGTACAGTCCACCTAGTGGGGTTGACACTGATGGCATTAGGTCATCAGCCATAGTCCTTAAAGGCGTTACTTTTTAAACATGTAATAATGTGCCATCTGTTTATTTTTTTTAAAGGCTGCCTCTATTCTACATTAAACAAGGAACAGATTGAATAGATTGAGGAGGGGGGGGGAGGGATAATAGTCATAAAATCAATTATAAATCAATCCATCACCTTCCACCTAGAGACACACAACCTGCTCTCTAACAAGAAATTTGATTTCAGAAAAAAATTGTTTTGTAATTTGCAACTCCTACACTGCAGAAACATTTGGACCACACATCTTGACCAGGGAAAAGCAATAGACGCAATTTACATAGACTTCTGCAAAGTCTTTGATTCAGTGGTGCACAAAAAACTACTGATAAAACTAAGCTCTTATGGCATTTCTGGATTCCTACACAAATGGATAGCCGCATTCCTGTCAAACAGGCAACAAGTAGTCAAAATAGGGAGGGCCTTATCAAATCCGGCACCAGTTAACAGCGGTGTCCCCCAAGGCAGTGTTCTAGGACCCACACTCTTTCTGCTTTACATTAACGACCTATATGATCATATTAAAAGCAGCTGCATCCTCTTCGCTGATGACGTAAAATTATTCAACACCACTGACAATGCCACTACCCTACAAAATGATGTCCATACAAAATGATTGACCATGTGTCTGAATGGTCGCGCAATTGGCAACTCCAAATCTCGACTAATAAATGCTCTGTCCTACACATTGGCAATAAAAATCAGAACACCAAATACAAGTTGGATGGAAACAACCTAATAGATGACCCCCACTCTGTCAAGGACCTAGGAGTACTCATCTCAAACGATCTAAGCCCCAGAGCCCACTGTAACAGCATTGGCAAAAAGGAATTAAGAGTTGTTAATCTAATTTTGGGAAGCTTCTTCTCCAGTAATATTGTAATGCTAACTAGGGCAAACAAAACTTTGCCAGCCCAGTTCTTGAATACAGCTCATCTGCCTGGAATCCACACTGTATATCGGACATTGATACGATTGAGCAGGTCCAGAGGTACTTCATGAGAAGAGTACTCCACTCATCTACTCACAATAGTATTCCCTATGTCACCAGACTTTAAAGTTTGGGCTTGGACAACCTGGAACTGTGCTGCTTGCTGTATGATCTAAGTACAGTACACAAAATTATCTGCTACAATGTTTTACCTGTCAACGACTTCTTCAGCTTAAACCTCAATAATACACGGGCAAACAATTGATACAAACTCAAGGTAAACCACTCCAAACTTGATTGCAGAAAATACGACTTCAGTAACAGAGTGGTCAACGCCTGGAATGTTCTACCTGACTCCATTGTTACATCCTCTAACCCGCACAGCTTCAACCTTCAACTGTCTACCGTAGACCTCATCCCATTCCTAAGAGGTCCATAAAGGGGGCATGCATAAGCGCACTAGCATGCCTACCGTCCCTGTCCTACCGTCCCCATTTATTTGTATTCATTTCTTTTGTTCGGATCCATGTTTATATTTATACCTATGACCCTATGACAATCATTAAGTGTTGTACCTTATGATTCTTGATGAATGTATCTTGTCTTTTTATGTACACTGAGAGCATATGCACCAAAGACAAATTCCTTGTGTGTCCAATCACACTTGACCAATAAAGAAGTCTATTCTATTCAATTCTACCTGCTATCTTGTACATATTTCACAAACTAATAAATACAAATACAAATGCAAATAGAGAGACCTAGATCATCACGTAATGTGTTCAAAGAGGAATGTGCTACTAGGAGATAAACATCTATCAATAATGCAGGGTAGGGTGAAAAGGAGGAGTTGAGATTTTGATGGATTTTGGAGAGGAGAGGAGACTTTTTTTAAAATCAGAGATGTGCAGAAATCAATCAGTGCACACTGATCATTTATGTGGCATTTTGTATGTCCTTATTTATGGTTTTAACTTTTGAATTGAGTAGATAACTAATAGGTCTTTTTCTTCCACATTTTGGCATTTTGAAAAGTGATTAAAACTAGTTACAAACAAGCAAATAAAATATGCTTGGGAACTGAGAAAATCCATTTGAAACACCTTTCAACCCCGATTTGGTATGTAACACATATATTAAATTGTGATGATGTTGAATTCTGGGATCCACAAACTCAAAATATGTGTTGGGCATTTTCTTGGGAAATTGACTTATCATTAGAATTCAGTAGAAGTGTATATCAATTCCCATTTCCATACAAATCAAAATGGCTCACATTAGAAGAGTTAAAACAAATTTAAAACATTTTAGAGTGAGAAGGAAATGGAGTGAACATGCCTGGAAACACTGAACTTTTAGAAAACTAATTGTACTGTAGACATTCCCATATTTTAAAGAGATAGGAACTAAGCATTAACCTTATCTTCTTTCCATTCTAAGGAAGAGAAATAAGAACTTTCTTAATTTTCACTTTGCTCTATTTCAATTTTTTTTAAAAAAGCACCAAGGGCTCAGAAACATTCTATCATTTCTAATACAAATAAATTCATATGATTTTACTATTATTTAACAGCATATTCTTCATTACTTTAATATTTTCATTCTCATTGCACAAAACAACTATATAGAGTTTTTTTCCAATTAATTATCATAAAAATGGAGTGTTTAGTACTCAGCAAGGGGAAAAATACTTATGAAGTCATTTGTTACCCAACCAAGTCTAGATCAATTAATTGTTGTGGATACATGGAAGATATATTTATTTTGTTCATTGTGGAATAACCTTGTTTGTAATGTCTGGTTTTCTTTAACAAGCAGCACAAATAGTAACAAGATACATGTTTGCATTAACTAATTTATTTATGTGTTTCTTTAAGAAAAGTGAAAACAGCAATTTCAGGTAAGTTAGAAAAAGAAAAGGATTAGTGTGTGGTATATTCAGTTTTATTGGGGTGTCTTCCTGTTTATCTGGGAAAGAAAAATTTCATTTTTCCTGATTTTTCAGTTTCTCAATTCTGAATTAATTACGCCAAAGAAAGAAAATACTATTTTTGCAGCAAAAGTAACTGCTGCAGTAAGTTGGATTACTACTTCAATAATTGCTAAACCTCAATGTTTACATGATTTTCCCCAGCTCCCTGATGTAATTGAAAATAATCAAACTTATCTCCTGAATTGATCTTCCTTTATCCTGAAATGTATTATAGTTGATTTAACAGGAGTGTCTAAGTCACAGTCAACTTTTCTTGAGCTATGAAGTACCAGCTATGGAGTACTAAAGTATTGGAAAAACTTTAGCTGGAGACAATGCTTGTTCCATTAATATTTGTAGGGCCCATTGTTTAACTCTATTACTGTCTATTTCTCTTCCCTTTAAACTTAAACAAATTGGAAATAAGCACTTTTTCTCTGCACTTTGATTTGTGCCACACAAATGTGGTTAGGATAGTTAATAATATTTCTCTTCAGCCCCCTTTGGCTCTGACTATTTCATATTATTTTTAAAGATTTTTGTTTAGCAATTACCACCAGACTGGGTCAGCTTTAACAGTCCGCTCGTATTTGTCATCAAAAATCTTGTGTAATAATTAATAGTTGTTTTGAAAGTACTTCACAGTGCCTACCATGTTAGCCTTTGCTTTTGCAAAATTATTTTCCTAGGAAAACTGAATGCTATTAATTTGTGACTTCACTTCCTTTTAAATCTTATCTTAGATACATTTGTAGCATTCTTCATGACAGAGATAAGTACTACTAGATATGAACTTGTAGATTTCTTATAGCTTCCATTAAATATTTAGCACTGTACTTTTTAAAGAATCAATTGTTTCAATAACAAGGGGGTTAATTCTTTCTGATGATACATGTTAGAAGATACATACATGATAGAATCATTAGGGACACTGCTCCAACATTCAAGATTTATCTCTCAATTATTTGCACAATTCTCACTTTTTTTCTTTGTATCCACTTTATTAAACCATTGCCCTACAACTTGTGTTGAGTGAATTGCATCTTAGGTTGAACTGATTGAACCTTATCAATGAAATGTAGATTCTTGATCATATGGAGGCATCTATTGGATAAACAAAGTAAGTCATATTTATCTTCAAATAATAAATATAATAGCATTAAAAAGTTATATTCATAAGCTAACTTTATCTTTAACAATTTGTTTAAGAAAAGGTTTCAATTATTTTACTTTGTCTTTATCTGCCCAGCTAAGCATTTTATCTGTTTCTTCTTCCTACCCTCCCCAAAAATGTTTAAAATAGTGTAGGAAGTTAGCACCCACCCCTCTCCTAGAAAAATGAAATATCCTAGGAAATATTAGAAGGCAGAATATATTCTATAGAATATCCCTGGAAACATGCTCTTAAGCAGACAAAAGACTCCTCTTAGTAGCCCCCACTTTTGTCAATGGGCCATTAAGGACTGGGCCCAGCAGCAGTTTTCTACATAACAAAGATTTATCTCCTTCAGTCATAGCCATATTAGGAATTGCCCAAGGCCCTTTCATTCAGCCAAGCCTGGGAAAGACAAAAGCCACTGCATGGCCTCCTGGGAGCCTGACCAGCAATCGGAGTCCATTACATACACAGGAACAGGAAACTAAGAGGTGGGGCCCAACAGAGGTTATAAAACCAAAGGACTCAGCATCTTTCCCTTCCTTTTCTCTTCACCCACATCTGGAAGCATGTGATCTACCTTTTTTGTACAGGGGCTCATGCCATGTGCTCCTGTCCACCATATTAAACCTTCTTTCCAAGCAACTTCCATGAATCCATTGTCTTTTTCCCCACTTGGAACTGAACCCAGAAGGATATTCCTTACAACAATAGGAACAAACTCTTGTCACCTCTTTAGCATTTAAAAAAATTACTCTTAAAATTATATTGTACCCCCTAAATACCACCTCGCAAAATGCCTTAAAAATGCAGTAGTTTAAGAAAACCCTATATGGAAGGAGAAAAGATTCATGACTGAGGAAAATACCTATTATATCTTTAATAGCTTTGGTTAAAAAAATAGAATCCAGCAAAAATATCTACTTCAGGGCAAGCTTTAAAATGACATTTAATTCTCTGTAGACACAATCCAGTCCGCTAAAATATTGATGGAGAGACTATCTGTCTTGACCCAATCAGACCAATGAATAATACACAGCCTCCAGTCGAATATTGTTTACTTAAGAAAATTTTAAGACTTGATACAAGTCATTAAAATGTTGAGCTTCAGGACATAGGAAGTCATCTCTGTACATTGCTCTTGGCTGCTAGCCCCAGATTTTTCTCTTCCTAGCACAGAAAGGTAGACAGTTTACAAAGCAGTCCATTGCATGTTTTTGACAGCAAAAAAAGTGATTTATGCAAGTCTGCAAGTCTGTCAAACTCCAGTTCAGAGGGGAAAAAATTAGACATTTGAAATTCTGATTCTTACAACGAATGGGGAGGAAAAGTGCCTGACTAGCCTTTTGAGACACTTGACTTAAATAGCACCACATATCAGTCTAATGGACATTTGAGGACATCACCCCTGGGCAACAGAAGCCTGGCAAGCAGAAGGAGAGTGGCTAATATTCTATTTATACTGTACCTCTAAAATGACAATCTAGCCATTCTCCCTTGATGCTCACTTTCATTAACAGGATGGTATTTTGGTAGACAAGGCTCTAATGGGTCGGTAGAATAATCCATGCTACAGAATTATCACAAATAAAAAAAGAAGGCCACCTCACTTCTGTATATTAATTTCCTATATATTAATTTCAGCTTACTCCATGGTCCTTTTCAAAACCACACGAGAAAGGAAAGACCGCTGTCGTTTCTAATGTAACGCAGCTATATATGAGGACTAGCACATTTGTTCCTACAGCATGTACAGAGAAGTGGCAGATTTGGAACTCCTGTATTTCAGATGGATAATAAAATACAGCAAACTAATCACAGAGTCAGTGGACAATCAAAATAAGAGGTAGCACTAACAAATTTAAAGAGCACAAAGGCATTCACTTCAGGGGCGGGTTCCTAATTTTTTTAATACCACTCTGTGGGCATGGCTTATTTTGTAGGTGTGGCTTGCCAGCCATGTGACTGGGTGGGCATGGCTTCTCAGACTGCTGAAGGGAGGGGAACTGAGATAGGTCCTGCTGCCCATTCCCTCTCCCCTCAGCAGCTCGAGAAGCCTCGAACGTGTGAAAATGCCTAGGATCATCACTGTGCGTTCGTGGCTTCTCGGACTGCTGAAGGGAGGGGAATGGAGATAGCTCCTGCCGCCCATTCTTTCAGCGTCTCACACGCTCCCTCAGCCATCCTCCCCTGCTTGGACTCATTGTGGGGTAGGAAGGCAGCGCATGCGCAGTGCCGGAAGCTCAGCTTCTGGGCATGCGCAGAAGAATTTTTTAAAAAAATTATAATTTTTTTTTTAAATGGCGGTGCCCAGGCACCAGCAACCGACCGCACCGGTACTGTGACGTCACCAGCGGGCCGCTACCGGTGCTATAGAGTGGACTGTACCTGTAGGAACCCACCACTGATTCACTTGTATGATCAAAACTTCCATAGAATTACTAGTCGGGGATTTTCAACTGCAATTTCATTCTAACCATAGCTCAAGTCTATAGATGGGGAGTGCTTGGTTTGCAATATGCCCCAATGTTGCCTAGCTGTTACTATTCATCATCTTTGACATGTCTATCTAGTCTCTGAGTTTACACTGTATTTTTGCTTAATGTGAGTTGTACAGTATAGCAAAACATATAAACACAGCTCTTGTGGTATGGCTATATAAACTGTTTCATAGCTTGGAGCAAGGTGTGAACCATACAGTTAAAACCCCATCTAAGCAGATAAACAAACTCAGTAACGCTTGAGATGAGCAATAGCTTAATACAATCTGTGTACTTAACTAAAATGTGAAGCAGCTCCAGCTTGGTGGACAATGGATCATCAAAGCAATTGTTTTTAAAAACAACAACACATTTGAGTGACTTTTTTAAGTTTACAAAAATATAGCCTCACAAATATATTGACACAAACCTGTGCATATAAAATATACTATCATCAAAATAAGTTTTATTGTACCCACCATGAGTCACTTATCTGTGAGATGCAGCCATATAAATTTGACAGATAAATAAATAAATCAGGGATGAAATAATAAATAAAGCATATGAGCCCAATAAAAATAATGGGCTCATATGCTCAAAAACAATAGTACTGTTTACTATATAAGCAGGCATTTTCTTGTACTGGATAAAAAAAAGCATACCTCCCTCAATAGTGAAGCAATGTTGCTTTTTTATTTAAAAATGACAGTAAAGGCAGAATAGGTTACATTAAGCATAAGCATAGCTTTATATCGTTATAGATTTGGTTAAGATCTATCATATCAAAATCACTACTAGCTAAAATGCTGAAAAATAAATAAACCGCTATTATAAACTGAGACATTTATGACCTGCACGCACTTCCAGCAAGTGTTTGAGTTTTCCCGTTAAGAAATACAAGTAATAAGTATTCCAGTGCACACATTGTTTTAAGAATGTGAGCTTACAACCTTTTGAGTAAGGATCTTAAGGCATAGGGAGTGTTGCATTTTCAAGCAGTTGTAACCAATTAAGTGGTTTTATATTTTTTTTACTTTTTAATATCTTGACAATATGTTAGAATTTTATAAAGATCACATGTATGTTATAGTTATGAAGATTAAATAAGAAATATTGTGGAACATTTAAATAACAATTTTTATACTTTCATGATATCAGAACAATGGTCTGCAATTAACTGTAATTAAAAAGCAAGTGTTTCGACCTCTTTGCTATTTCTATTTATTTATTTGCCACCCAGCTCACTGTGGGGCTACTCTGGGCGGTTTATGACTATAAAGGGGAGCAAAAAATGTAAACACAACAATAGCAAAGGAATACAAATAAATGGAAGTACAATAATATGAAATTTTAAAACAGAGGTCTTCAAACTTTGCAACTTTAAGACTTGTGGACTTCAACTCCCAGAATTCTCCAGCCAGACTGGAGAATTCTGGGAGTTGAAGTCCACAAGTCTTAAAGTTGCCAAGTTTGGGGACCCCTGTTTTAAAAGATAGGCGGAAGGGGGCCAGGAAGACCAGGGGATGGTGGTGGGGTTAGCAGAGAAGGCTCTTCTCCTAGATACTGTCAGTCGGATATATAACAAACTGAATTTTGTCAACTGGATATATAACAAACATATAGTGTGCTTTTGGTATCTATGTTTCTTTCTTTGAAAAAGATATACATCCAAAATACACCAAGCCTGATTAATAATATTTTCTTCAAAGGCACTTAAGACTCTGTCCTTTCTCCTACTTTTATTTATTTTTTAACTTGCATTTGTAGTTAATCTGAGCTTTGTTTAGTTGTTTATTATCTGACTGGACTTTCCCTCATGAATAGTCTTGGGATGGCTCACAACAAATCCAAAAGCAGAGAAATAGCAACTAAAAAACAACAATTAAAAATTGAAGGAATTAAAACAAATAAATAACAAGCAATTAAGTCATGTTTTAAGCCCTGAAGATGCAGCACAAACCCATAATACAAGTATTTGCTGCTTTACTAAAGGGTAACTGGGTGATGGGAAGGCCTTTGGCCGTGGGGAGACAAATTAGTCCACTAAACTGGAGTCATTAGAAGCCTTCTTTGAGGCTATCCCCCCCCCCCCAAAAAGCTTCTTTGGGGGAAAGGACCCAAATCAGCCCTTCCTGACTGAACACATAACAGAAACCTGATCTAAGAATTACAGGATTTTAGATGTCATAACCAGCACTTTACTCAGAAACAGTGCAAAAAAGATGGTTTTTCCGTGTCAGCAAACAGGCTGCCACGTTCTGCGCCAGCTGTCATTTCCAAGTAATTTTGAAAGTGTTGCAGTAATCCAGTCTGAAAGTAATGAGAACCTGAATTTCTGTCACTCAGGCCCTCTGTTTCTAAACCAGTTGCAGCAAAGGCCACCTGGATATAGGCTGTACCTGTTGATTAAGGTGAAGTTGTGAATCAAAGAAAATCTCCAGTTCACAGACCTGGGTAGAGCCCACAAATGAGCTAGCAGTTCAGCAGATGGTTTCCAAACAGCAAATCTGCCCGCTAGGATTCTCTTTGAGCTTGATTCATCCTCTCCAATTCCTTATAGCCTTCCCATACTGGATAATGACATCCACTGCATCTCTTGCTTGGCTCCCAAAAGAGACATGCAATGCATTTTATCATCAGTATACTGATCTCTTATTTGAGACGTTAATTATTTCATTTTATTTTTTATTTATTTTATTTATTAGATTTGTGTGCTGCCCATCTCCTCTGGAGGTTACCTCTCTCAGTGATATTATGTAGATATGAAAAAATATATAATATCTCATAGAATATAGCGATCAAGACTTGATCACAATCCCCTGATAACAACTGGAATTGCTGATTCAGGAAGGACCAGGACCAGTATAAAACATTTTATTCGAGACATTAATTATTTTATTTTATTTTTTATTTATTTTATTTATTAGAGGACCTGTATAAAACATTTTTTTCACCACTAACTTTTGTTGGTGGTCCAGAAAATTGCCATGAATAATGGTACAGACTCACTCTGAGAGGTCTGATAAGACCAGAACCACATCCATCTGTCTAGGTCCCAATGAAGGTCATTCATAACAGTAACCAATATCAGCTGTTCAAATCTCACCAGGCTCAAGGTTGACTCAGCCTTCCATCCTTCTGAGGTCGGTAAAATGAGGACCCAGATTGTTGGGGGCAATATGCTGAACTCTGTAAACCGCTTAGAGAGGGCTGTAAAGCACTATGAAGCGGTATATAAGTCTAAGTGCTATTGCTATTTCCGTTTGACAGCCATTTCCGTTTGACAGCCATTTCCGTTTGACAGCCATTATCTTGATCTTTTACTTTTGAGTTTCAAGTATGGCTGTCATTTGAAATGGTTTGACAGCCATTTCCATTTGACAGCCATTTCCGTTTCACAGCCATTTCCATTTGACAGCCAAAATTGAAGGAATTAAAACAAATAAATAACAAGCAATTAAGTCATGTTGAAGCCCTGAAGATGCAGCACAGTACTTGAAACTCAAATGTAAAAGATGCAGTACTTGAAACTCAAATGTAAAAGATCAAGATAATCTTGATACAAGTTCTCTGCCATTCATGTTCCACAGAATCCCCCACAGTCTTCCTTTAAAGGAGAATTGAAGAATAGGTGAAATTGTCCAGTGCAGTTGATTCAAAAAAACTTCTTCAGAACAAAATATAAATGAACTAATTCACTTCTGTTCTAGCAATTAGTTAAGTCTGTCTGTCTGTCTGTCTGTTTGTCTGTCTGTCTGTCTGTCTGTCTGTCTGTCTGTCTGTCTGTCTATCTATCTATCTATCTATCTATCTATCTATCTATCTATCTATCTATCTATCTATCTATCTATCTATCATCTATCTATCTATCTATCTATCAAATCATCCATACAGACATGCAACTATCCAGTATAAATGTGAATCTAGTCTGAAATTGTGTCTGCTTGTAAAGGCATGTCAAGAAACTTATTTGTTTCAAAAAAACTAATTATCCAGCTTACATAAGTAGTTAATCAAGCAGAGTCGATATCATGGTGCAAAGACACTGCTATCCCACTGCATCATGCACAAGATAAGGAACAAATTGAAATTGCTCTTTAAAACAGCAACAATCAACCTGGGAATACATATCCCATTGCAACAGTTCTATGTACTCCCTCTAAAGTACTGATTTACTTCACAAGCCTGTCCCCTTTAATTTAGATTTTTATTACTACATAAGAACATATCTCAATTGTTTGAACACTGCTGTTCTCCTGTAGTCTTCCTGCACGTCTGCATATAAAACACAATCAAGTATTGTACAGCACAGGATAATAAGCAAGCACTCTCACAAGAGTAGGCATAAATGCAGAAAAGAAATATATTTATGTGTTTAAAACAGAGCTACTATTACTGGTACTACTATAGCAGAGATAGTTATTATCCAACTAGTGTTTCTCAACCTCAGCCAACTTTAAGACATGCGGACTTCAACTTCAGTGCTGGCTGGGGAATTCTGAGATTTGAAGTCTACACCAGGGGTGGGTTCCTGCCGGAGCTGCCCAGTGCGCAGCTCTGGTAGGGAGCGGGCGATTGCGCAATTTGTGCACGACCGCTCCGGAGCCCTCTCTGCCGGTCCACCACACACGTCACCATTTTTTTCCGGTGATTTTGGGTCGATTTTGCTTCTGTTTCTGCGCGGAAGCAAAATCGTGCCAAAATCTCGCGAGGGGATGTGCGCGAGAGATTTCAGCGAGATTTTCCTTCTGCGCATGCGCGGAAGCAAAATTGCACTGAAATCTCACACACACACGCGTCCCCTCACGAGATTTCAGCATGATTTTGCTTCCGTGCATGCGCAGAAGCAAAATTGCACGAGGGGGCACACGCATGTAGCGAGCGCGCCCGCGCCCAAAGCGTGGAGATGCGCACGCAGCACACCAGCACTGGTAACAGAGCAACCCGCCGCTGGTCTACACATCTGAAAGTTGCCTGGATTGAGAAACTTCACTGGAGGATTTT